>APFE030287826.1:443165-468926 GCA_000404065.3 Pinus taeda | reverse complement strand
ATGGGGATTTGCCCACTTATTTTACATAAAAATTTAGGGTGGTTCTTAAAATTTTCCCTAATCAGGTCATCGTGGGAGATTTGACATAACTCTTCCTTGCACACACCAATCTTGATCAGACTTGTGGGGTTAGAAAGAGGACTCGGAGGGATACTGCAAGATGCAATTTCAGAATTTGGAGATCTAAAATTACAGAGTTATAATCGTTTCAAATCAAGCTCCTAAAATCAAGAAAAGGCGATATGAGGAAGTTTGATGGCAAGGATCTGGTAAATTGGATACTACAGATGGAGCAATATTTTGATCTACATGAGGTGCAACTGTTACAAAAGGTACGTATTGCATTTTCATATTTAGAACCATATCAATTTTCATGGTATAAAGGACTTTGTTCTTGTAAACCACTTGTTACGTGGTTAATTTTCATGGAGGAAATGATAGCACATTATGACGGTACAAAGAGCAACACCTTCTTTAGCGAATTGATAAATCTCAAACAAAAGTGGTCAATTGCAGAGCTATTTAAGACTTCCAAAAACTGAATATAAGGGAAAATGATGTTCTAGAGAAGCGAAGGATTGATGTCTCCATAGGGACTTTAAAGGATAACATTCAACATGAGGTTCATCTTTGGGAACCTGATTCATTAGAGAAGGAATTCAGGTTGGCAAGAAAAGTGGAAAGAAAAATTATGGAAACAAGGAAGTCTACCCCTCACAACTATAAATATGGAAGTGTTGCTTCTCCTAGCCTTCCACAACCTATAAGGTTGACACCACAACAATTGGAAGAAAAAAGAGCAAAAGCGCTTTGTTACAATTGTGATAACAAATATATTAAAGGTCATAAGTGTGCTGAGAAGAAATTATTTTACATTTATTTGTAGAGAGGAGGGAGAAAAAGATCAAGGCATGTCAAAAGAAGAGGATATACACCAAGAACCAACCCTAGAGAAAGAAGAAATGAATCTGACCATATCTTGTAAAGCATTGGAAATAATTACCACTCCTCGAACTCTCAAGATAGAAGGACATATCAAGAAGAGAATTGTTGAAGAAGTGAAAGATCACATCGAGCATCAAGAAAAGAATTTGACCATATCTTGTAATGCATTGGCTGAAATTACCATTCCTCAAACTCTCAAGATAGAAGGACATATCAAGAAGAAAAATGTTCAAAAAGTGAAAGATCACATCGAGCATCAAGAAATAAATTAGACCATTTCTTGTAATGCATTGGAAGAAATTACCACTCCTCAAACTCTCAAGATAGAAGGACATATCAAGAAGAAAAATATTCAAGTAGTGAAAGATCACATCAAGCATCAACAATAAGTTCTCCAACTTTTAAAGGATAACGCCACTTTGGTGCAGAATCGAATGAAATAATAGGCAGATCAACATCGCAATGAAAGAAGTTTTGATATAGGTGAATGGGTATTTTTACAGCTACATCTCAAGAAGGCTATTTATGAGAAGGAAATGTTGCAAATACTACATGCACTTAATAAAGGGAGACCTTACCTAATGGGAAGACACTTCAAGGTAAAAATGGATCATGATAGCCTTAAATACTTTTTAGAATAAAGATTAGCTTTAGAAGAACAGAAAAGATGGGTCACAAACATGTTGGGTTATGGCTTTGAAATCATCTACAAAAAAGGGAAGAAAAATGTTGTTGTAGATGCACTCTCAAGAAAGGATGAGGATGTGGAAGCATTGTTTTGTGCTATTTATATTATCCAACCAGAGTGGATAAACGAAGCAATCGATGAATGGAAGAAGGACGAAGAAGTGTGGCCACTCATTCAAAAGTTGCAGAAGATCCCAATTTAAACAATATTTCCAGAACTTAACAAGGAAGAAAAAATAATATTGGAACCTGGAGCAGTCACAGAAACAAGAACCTAACAACTACGAAATTAAACAATTTCAGAGTATCTCATCAAGTGGAAGAACTTACCTACTAAAGATTCCACATGGCAGGACAAAAAATTTATACAAAAGCATCAAGAACTACTCAGGCATTGAGGACAACACTTTTTGAAGGAGAGGAGCATGTTAGGTCCCTATACTACTAGTGTAACCCCTTATTGTTATTAGTACAACCACCTTATTATATTGTTGTGCCCATGTAGTCCCCATATTGTTATTATTGTTCCCCACTGAAGCCCACTATTGTTAATATTGTGCCCCTACATTATTATCGTTATGTCGGCTCTGATTTATGGCCCCTTAGAATCCTATATGTAGAAAGAAGGTCTTGTCGTTTGTATCATCCAAGAATTGTTCATTTTTGTAATGTAAAGGAGGTTTCCCCCTTGAAGAGGCTTATTTTGAAGGCATTTATCTATCTTTTCTATATTTTTGTGAGTTGATTTCATAACAAAAGCATAAACAACAGATAAAAGTAATCTAATTGAATCTAACTTGGAAATAGGAGAAAAAATATCACCAAAATCAACTCCCGACACCTAGAAATAACATTTTTCTACTAACCAAATTTTTTATTTCTCCATTTTTCCTTCTGCATGCATCTTCTTCTTAAACACCCATTTGTTTCTAATGGGTTTCCTTCTAGCTAACAACTCCACTAGATCCCAAGGCTCATTTTTGTACAAAGGTTCCATTTCATCAACCATGGTCTCCTTCTAGAGTTTTCCATCTTCCAAATCCACTACCTTCCTAATGGTTTTGGGATCATCATCAGTAATAGATAAAGAAAAAATTGAATAGAAAGTAGATGGACTATGCCTCTCTAGTTTCCTTCTCTCTCAAACTAATTTTCTTAAAATGGAGTGTGTGGCTCTTCCTCTTTTAATTCCTATTTTTATGTAGAGTCTAATTCTTCCTCTTTCAGTTCAAACTTTATCTTCTCAAGTTCCTTTGGTAGGACTTCATGTTTAATAACATCTTTCACATCTCGGTTGTACCCAACCTTCCTTGTTTTTGGGTTCCAAAGCTTATAACCTTTTAAACCATCCTTATACCCAATAAAGATGCACCTCTCAAATTTACTATCCAACTTGGTTCTTTCCTCCTTTGAGACATGTACATATGCATCATGGCCAAATACCCTCAGATGTGAAATAGAGGGTTCCTTACCAACCCATACCTCATGTCGACTCTTATCCTCCAATTTCGATGAAGGTGATATGTTAAAGAAGTAACATGTAGTATCTATTGCCTTTACCTAGAATTCATGGCCTAATCCAACACCACTGAGTATGCTTCTTGCCTTTTCCATTGATGTCTTGTTCATTCTTTCTACAACTCCATTTTTCTTAGGTACATATGGAGAAGTATTCTTTCATGATATACCACACTTCTTACGGAACTCTTCAAATTCCTTCTTGCATAAATCTCCATCGTTATTTGTCCTCAACACCTTGATCTTCTTCTCTGCCTGATTTTCCACAGGATCCTTAAATTCTTTAAACCTATCAAAGACTTCAGATTTCTTCCTAAAGAAATATATCCATATATTACTTGAGAATTCATCTATAAATGATACATAGTACACATACTTAACTTGTGATGGAACTGACACATGTCCAAACACACCATTATGCACAATCTCTAATATCCCTTTCTCCCTCTTAGCATCGGAGGGGAAGCTCACCTGGTTCTTCTTCCCATATACACAATGTTCACAGAAATTGAAATCAAGAGAGAAACTAGAAATACCTTCTACCATATCATTACCAAGCAGTATTCGAAGACCCTTCTCTCCAATGTGTTCCAACCTTTGATTCCATAACACAGTATTTTCTCCAGAGACTGCTATATTTTTTTCTCCACCTGCATTAACCACAAAACTATTGCACCCATCAATAATAGTTCTACCCATAAGCTTTTACAAAGTTCCAATCCAAAATCCCCGCATCAATATCAGTGCTTCTTGAACCATATTGCATATATCTTTCTCAAACACTGTTTTTACACTTGCATCATCCATCTTGCTTACAAAAATTAGCTTTCTAGCCAATGCAGGAATGTTCAGAACACCAAGAAGTGTTCTAATCCCTCCACCTTGCAACTTTATCTTGACTTCTCCACATCCTATGATTATATCCCTCCTTTCATCCCCTAGGAAGACACCACCACCATCATATTTCTTGTACTCGTATAACTGCTCCCTATGGGGAGTGAAGTGATAGGATGCACCTGAGTCAATCAACCATACCTCACGATCTACGTGTGTACTTGAAGAAGAAGCCAAGTACACATCATTGCCTTCATCTGAGGTGGTGTTTTCCTCTGCCTAAGGAGAATCATCAAATATCTTTCCTTTCTCAGGAGTTTTAGATCTACATTTCCTTTTCTAGTGCCCTAATTTTCCACATTTCCATAATACCTTTACAAATTTTCTTAGAGATTTATATTTCCCTCTAGATTTAGATCTCCCACTTGAGGATTTTTTTTTTTTTGGGGACTATCCTCTCATAGACAAGGCAACTCAATTTTGTCTCTCCATATTTTTTCGTCTCATATACTCTGAAAACAAGGGTGAGACTACTTCATCAAACTTCAAGGTAATTGTATTGTTACTTATTGCAACAACCAGACTATCCCACGAGCATGGTAGAGAACACAACAAATTGATGCACTTATCTTTATATGAAATTTCAATATCAACAGCTAATAACTAACTTATGATAGTATTGAAGGTGTTTAGATTCTTTTTCACTGGGTATCCATCCTTCATCCACAGGTTATACAACTTTTTCATAGGAGCAATTTGTTCACAAGAGCCTTAGATTGATATAAAGTCCCTAACTTGCCCCAGAAAGCCTTCATCATAGCTTCCATTCATACATTCAACAGTACTAAATCCGAGAGATGTAATCATATTGTGCTCTTCACCTTTCAAGCTAACTTTTCCCAGTATTCTATTAACATTCATGTTGGTGCCGTAACTAGATCTACAAAAATCCACTTATCTCTATCCACCAACAAATCCTCCATATTGAGCTTCCAAAACTCAAAACTTTGTCCATTGAATTTCTCGATCTCTATCTTTCCATTATTCACCTTTTCCTTTCACCACAAGAATTGAACTTGTAGATCTCCCATTATAACAAGGTCTACCACAAGCTCGAACAAAACTCCTCAGCAGCAAAGGCATCCCCTTAAAGATGAAATAAATATGATACTAAATTTAGGTTTTAATACTATACAAAAATTACATGCAGATGAATTCTTAAAAAATATATATATACAATGGCGAGAACATAAAACAAATATGTATAGAGATTTTCCCCTGGATCCCAAAACCAAGAATAGCAGATTTATTTTTCATTTTATTCCTTTCAAGTTACAATACATATATATGCATGTTAAAGCATTCATAAACCCCAACCCATTAACCCCATATTAGAACATAGTCTTAGTTCCCTTGACCATATTTACAAATACCATGGAAAAAAACCACCATGCCCAAAAACCATGTGAAAAACCATGGGTAAGTTCAAACACCATCTTTGGGTCTGCCCCCCAACCTTGGGTCCGCCCCCATCCTTGGGTCCACCCAACTATTATTGGGTTTGCATAAAATAAAATAAAAAAATATGTGACCCCATGAGATAGACCCCACGATGTGTGGAAAGAATATAACACACGCTCAACACTCCAAAATAAAAATTGTGCATTTTCTAACATCTAACCTACAAGAATATTTTATGATGACCATATTGACAACATTTTGTTATGGTGAGGCTCATTGGTTTGGGTTTCAACTTGGTAGTGATAAAGTAATCTTCCAAATTTCCCAAATTATAAAGTTAGGTACATGATTATATGGTATCAGTGTATCAAATTTCAGTTCCCATGCCAAATTCGATCTCTTCCACATTATGTAATGAAGGATTCAATTTCATTATGTTATGGGATTTATTAACTACACTAGAAACTATAGGGACCACCAAGAAAGCCCGCATTCAATTATTGTCATATTATTTTGGGTTGTAACATAATCATTGTAATGAAAATATGTATGTTTGCTTCAATAATGTTGAACATGGAAGGGCTCATTAGTGATTAAAATGAGAAAACCGTGAACTAAATCGAAATTTCCCATTTATTAATAGAACCCAAATGTGGGCGTAATCCAACTTTTATGTAGTTGTTTGAAGATTCGATAAGAAGGGACCAAAAGATGTTAGAAGATAGAACAACTTATTCCTCTAATAATAGTCATCATAATTCTTGATTAATTTGCAAGTTTGAAGCATATACACATCACAAGGATCCACCAATATATTGGGGAATTCCATGAAGGAAACTTAGGTACCACTCTGATCAATCACATGAGAGGGTTCATCACATAGGAGATAGAAGCACATAATTACATAGTTATGGGTAGAATCTTTGTTTTCTTCAATAGAAATAATGGAACATAGGAGAAAGGAAATAGGCATACAAGAGGAGATTCACCACTACCTATGAAGATCACCCATCCTACATCAGAAGGAAGTTGAAATTGAGCAAGGCCATAAACATGTGGCTCTCATGTTATTATTAGAATACAACAAAATGGATATAAGCTTGAAATATTTTCCATAAATATGATACACATATAAATACATGATCTATGTCCTTTGGATTCACCTTCCAAGAGGTCTCTTGAACTCTTGATGATTCTTCCTATTGACTAATGACTTTTCATAGTATTTCTCAAGTGAATAATACAAAACATCATAACTCTAACAATTACATTTCCAACACATAATAACTTTCTTTATATCATAGAAAAGTTTTTTAGATTCAAATATAGTCCACACATTCTTAATTTTGAAAAAAACTTGGTGTAAGTATTTAATATTGTCTTCATATGAATTAGAATATATGGTCATATTATCATAGTTTTCTATGATTTTTTTTTATCATCTGCAAATCTGAATCCTATTTCTTTAGACCATTGCAACAACATTCCTAAGTCCAATGAGCACTTATCATACATAAATGTGCCACAAGGCATAATCAAATTTGCATATATGGAATATGATCTAAGTATGTCATGAGAATCCATCCATCATGGAGATTCTATGAGCTCAAATTACTCTTTGAATCATGTGATCCATTTTTGGCAAAGATTGATTACCCTTCCACA
The DNA here is from genome assembly GCA_000404065.3 of Pinus taeda. NCBI lineage: Eukaryota > Viridiplantae > Streptophyta > Pinopsida > Pinales > Pinaceae > Pinus > Pinus taeda. The sequence goes on along the minus strand of APFE030287826.1, from coordinate 461,816 downwards.
CATAAATGAATTTCTCCATTCTTTTCCTTTTAGGGAAAAAATAAGAAAAATGTTTAATACCCCAAGTTTTGATCCTCGCACTAACATTATATATGTATATGATGAATGGCTAAAATACAAACACTATGATATGTAAGATTACAATAAATCTTGTAGAAGGAGAAGGACAAAAGAAAATAGTGTTATGATTCCACAAAGGAGGGAGAAAAGGGGTTTATGGAACTAAAGGGAGACTATATTATTGATAAGCCTAAGTCCTTGAACATACTTAATTATCACTCCTTATTCCTTGTGATTAGTTCTAAGAGGGGGGATATGTATCATTCCTACTATAAGTATGTGGTTTATCATCAGCATGCAAATATACTCCATGATTTCAGCGATGAAAGGGGCAGGGTGGGTGGTTCATGTTGATTCTTATTGTAGGTTTTTCTCTTAGATTAAGCTATGGTATAATTGCAAACTAAAATTATGGAAATGGCTATCAAGAAAATAAGAGGAAATTATCACTATGTGCATGGGAAATTGTTGTCATTGAAAAAACTAATTAAAATTTGAGCTCTTCAGGGAGTGGGATATCTTAAAAGATTGAATACTAGAGAATGGGACCACATTTGTTAGGTTATATAGGTTGATAGGGAAAGTAAACTATAAATTAGCATAGTTTCAAAATTAACATCCTCTAAATTTTTTAAATTAAATTATGTGAAATAAACTAACAGTAAACATAAATAAATATTTTCTTTGTAAATTTTATAACCAAACTCAGAAATAAAATATTTCTCTTTAAATAAATAAAATATTGTAAAATTAATAATATATAATAATAATATTATTTATATATGAGAGAAATTGAATTACCCTCCATAATCTAATGTCATATGTGTGATATTTATAATTTAATCAAATTTATTTTCATCTAAAACAATTGGTATATGAGATTTGTAAAACACTATCAAATAAAACAATCAGTAATGATATGTTTAAAACTATATCAAACAAGTGTTGCAGTGTAGCATAATATTTGTCATTGAAAATGATGGAAATAAAAACTAATAATGGTTAACACAAATTCATTACAATACTCTTACTTTTTATAATTACTAATAATAATGCAAAATGAATGTTTTTCAATTAAGAAATTCCTCAACAATTTCTTGTTGCTTTTAATATCTACAGCCCATAAGAAACATCTATTATGGGAATTTCAACCTAGCATGTTTTATTAAAGTTCTATGTGTTTGGTTAACTTTAACAAGTAAAAATCTTAAAATTTAAAATATTGTAAAAATTTTAAAATCCAGGGATAATTTTTTATAACTTTAGCTTTAGAAATAGTTGAAACCAAATTCAACATAAAAGGTACGTACAAAAGCTAAGTGAAATTAATGTTATTTATTCCACACTAACCTGGCCCTATAGCATATATTATTATTTAAATAGTAATTGGAATTTGTAATCAAATTTTATTTTCCTTTAATTCATTTTACATCTCAATATTAAAAGATAAAATATTTTATTTTTAAAATTATATATATAATTATTTAGAACTTTTTTCCTTTAATTAGAAATATTTCCTTTCATTTTTCCCCATAAATTATATCAATCTAATTATAAATGTTAAACATATTAAATAAACTAGCTAAGTCTTCACCTCACAAAACCAATTAGTAGTTGGATTTAGAACTCATCATCAATATTATTTCATCATTCTTTCTTTTTAAATCTTAGTTTTCATTCATATAAATGAAAAATAATTTCCTATGTATTTTCACATTTTGACTTTCTACAAAGAAATCATATAATATAAAATATTAAAAATACCAATTTAGGAAAAATATCTAGGCATAGACCCTTACAAGAACTTCAAACAGTTTTATCCATGGACATATATCTAGAAGATCTTTAAAAAAAACACAGATTATTGTGAAAGTGAGATTAAGAAAGCCATATGCCACCTTAAAAACATAATTGTTGAAGTGAATCATAATATATTTAAAAATTTAGAGTTGTGGAGACTAAAGAAGAACCATCTCATATATCTAACAAGCTAACAAAAAGGAAAGAAATGATCATATCAAAGGAAAAAGGCCATCTTCGGAAGGTGCATCATTAGCTTCCACCTTTCGCTCCCTATCCCCAACATAACATCATAAAAACATTTCTTCATATCATCAACAAGTCCCAAACATAACAAAATATATGAAATCACATGTACCCTAATCTTAGACTTTTTCATTGAGAAACCATGATTGCATTACCACACATTGTGATTTTTCCTTCTAGGAAAAAAGAAGTTGGTGGCAAAGAAAAAGATGGAATGTGGGAAGGAAAGGTTATATAAATGCACGGGGTTTAATTCAAAACTATATCCATAGAATTAATTAAAATTGATAAACTATTATAAAGAGTGGAGCATACCTACACTTACCCAAGATATCATGAATAGTGGTTGAAAGAAGAACTAGACCATCTACAATATCATGGAGCCAAAAGTGTTGATGCAAGGGAAAATGGTCATCAAAACATGCAAACATGTGTAGTTTTCATCAACATAATAAAATTTCCAAGCAAAGATGCAACCTTCCATGGTTTTGAGTCACAAATATGAAGAGGATGCAAAGCTCATACCTTTTTATGAAAATCTCATTGTTGACCCTCGTTGCTATCCTATTTCCCTTGATGCTCCAAGAGAAAACTTGCAAAGATAGAACCAAACAAGAGATCAAAGCATAAAGTATATCAAATATTTGATCATAATCCATGTAAGAAATCAAGGATACTTACAATAAACATTAAAACATTTGAATATGGGAAGAAACAAGTATTTTATTAATGATAAAGAGCAGGAAGATTACAACCAAGTGCCTTGATTTCATAAGACTTCACTCCAAATATCTTCATTCCTCCTTTGTATAACCAGCCTTCAATCTCAATTAGATAGTATAAGGGTACTTCAAAATCCAACCCCTTCTCCTTTGATTTGCATTGTATTTATAGGAGAGGAGAAGAGGTTGGAGATCCATTTTCCATGGGATGGCATCTACAAAAATGGGGAATAAGTTCCATTAATGAGTGGGATTGGATCCATCAATCTTGGGAAAAGGTCTAGATATGTAGGAGCTTGATTCCATGTTTTTGGGATAAGATTCATCAATAATGCTTCTAGATATCACTTTTTATTTTTACCTCATGTAGAAAGGGTGTCAGACTTTTTAATGGAGACAAGTGAGGTTCACAGTTTATAATGAAGAAATGTGTTGTGTTACACTTTTTTATTGGGAAAAGTGTGACACTAACTGAAACTGAGGTTTTTGGACAATGTAATCTAATATTCTTGTAATTCTTAGAATGATTTTTATTTTGGCTCTGTAGGGGATTATTGACAAGGATTCATCAAATCGCGAGAGATCCAAACTTGTGCTCATTGACCTAAGTGTGAAAAAATGATGTGTAACAGATTCCCCCCTAAAGTGCAAAGTCATAAATTGTGAATGAGGAATGAAGTGCTTTATCATGCAAAAGTTTGGATCAAAGATCAATGGGTTGGAGACCTAAAAGTAAACAATCAAGGGTTACAATAGAATATAATCATAAAATCATCTCTAAGGTAGGAATTTCCATAGTATAGCATATCAGCAACTTTATACCTAAGTATGGAAATGTGAAAAAATCCTTCTGAAAAAATCAAAGTCATTGCCACCAAACATACATCATGGATCCATGCTTAGATAGACTCAATATGAACATATCCATGATCATAGAGTGTTAATTTGTACATCAATCATAAAAACTCCATGCAGCCTAGATGGTGAAACTAGATCCAGGGCCTTCATCACTACCACTCGGTAGTACGATTCTAAGCATGTGAATTAACGTGTCGAAGTAAAACATGGCATACACCATATGATTATCGATCAATCATGAGAACAGTTAACAAATGCAAGGAAACCACCAATAATTTCAATGGCTCTCAAACTGCACTAGTACAATCTACAAGGTGTGAATGAATGAACTAAACTTGAGCACTCATAGAATATTCTAATCAAAGGCCAATATTATGAACCTATCGATGAAATCAAGAAGACCTTCCATTGAGACATGTAAGTTCTAAGGCACTAAAGGTAGCTTCCAAATCAGCTTCCTAGATAATGTGGTGAAGTTGATAGGAAGTTACATGTCGTAGGAGGGTCTTGATGTATCCCTCACCAACAACATGTAACAAGTATCAAGATTTTGAGTAGGACAAATAAATTAATTCAGGATTGCCTTAAGGATGGTTGATGTGAAAGAGGGCTATAAGTACTACAAAATATTTTAACTGAGGTTGATATTCTCTTGAACATATTGGTGATACTATATAGAGTTGGAAGCACTGACTCAATATGGGATCAAAAAACATTATGAAGTCTTTCAAGGAGGTGTGATCAATGAATATGTGTATTTACTAACCTAATTAGACACAAAATTGGAGTGTCATGTTCAAGAGTGACTTACTACAAAATACTGACTCTATACATTGGTTTCCCAATTTTTCCCCACGATTTCTTGGCAAGTGCCTCTTTATCTTTACGCTGAGGAGGATAACATATGCTTGTAGTATAAGATCATCATTCGGATAATTCCTTTGAAGTATCTTTAACGAACCCTGGGAAGGAGTGGTTTGATCTCATCATGATTTACGAGTCCTACATTATTTACATTTTACGAGTCTAGTGAAGGGGTAACTCGACTTCTTTTTCAAGTTTAGAAAGTTTGAAAAAGAAAGGAGAAGGAAACTCCATAAGGTTATATTTTATAAATTTAGTCCCGTGAGCTCGAAAAAATGTAAAATAATAGAAGGGAGAACTCTTTTGACCATGGTTGATCAAAGTATACATTTTTCGTAAATAGTCTACACAGTCATATACTTTTACCATCACAAAAGAAACAAGTTACTTGACAATATTTTCATATTTCAAGAATCGGAAAAGAGCTTAAACGTAACTCTGGGGTGTTCCTTTTTCGTTCAGTTTGAACGAGACCAAAAAAGGATAAAAGTATACTCACATCCTTTTCATAGTTTAACGAGTTTGAGAATGGAAAAGATATCACTCACCAACTTTCAATTTTAATTAACGAGAAAGAAAATATGGAAATAACTTGTCATTTTCATGTGAATTTTACGAGAATGAAAAGAGAAAAACAAAAGCTTGGTATTTTCATGAATTTAATGAGTCTTGAAAATAATAATCAAAAGGGACTCGAGATAGGTTTCCTTTTTACACAAGCTTGAAACAAGGAGAAAATTGTGCTTGAGAAAAGTTTCATTTTTACACAAGCTTGAAACAGACGAAAAATTGTGCTTGAGATAGGTTTCATTTTTACACAAGCTTGAAACAAAGAGAAAACTATTCTTGAGATAAGTTCCCATTCCCCCAGCATGACCTGCAGAGGCTAGTGGCTCAATTCCAACATGATGAGTATAGGAATATTCCCCCCAAGCTTTGCTTTATCCACCAAAGTAGACTCTTTGTTAGAAATAGGAGAATGAAATGAAGGTTCTGTAATAAGATGATGAAAGACTCGACTCAAAATTTACAAGATCTAGTCAAAGACTCGAACTCGTTAGAGAGGAATCCATTTCATTTTCTAACAAGCTTGACATAGGAAAATAACTATTCTCATATCATCTTGTTTCATTTTTTTAACGAGCTTGACACAAGAAAAGGAAATATGGCTTAAACACCTTGCTTCATTTTTTAATGACCTTGACATAAGAAAAGGAACTATGGTCATGGAATCTTGTCATGGATTCCAAGAGGATAATTCTCTAAAAGGAATACATGCCAAGGGACACACCTCAATTATGGTTTCCAAGAGGCCTTCATCAAATGTAAGAAAAATTATCTCAAAGTAATACATGTCAAGGGACTCAATAGGGGTAGGAATATCAATCTCCAACATCCCCATTGAAGGGTTTATTATGTCACTTACAATATCTAAGTCAAAGGAAATCAAGAATACAACGAGTGGCTCATTTTCATTGGTAAGTGAAGGCATGGGAAGAATTTTCACATACTTAACCTGTAATGGGGTGGTGCTGACAATGTTGGAGTGACCAACATGTTAAGGGGATCTCCCCAATAAGAAGTCCCAATTAGACCTCAGACCATTTGGTGTAGGAGTCCCAGCAGTGGGTCGTAAGGTAATGCCTTGACCACATTGTCGCACAAAGGCAAGTAAGATAACCATATCAGTAGCAAGGGTGTGACCACTGCAATGAGTTAAGGAAGGTGCATGAGAAGTGCGAACACAAAGGTGGTGGGATGAGTGTGCCCCTTGATAACCTGTATCAATACTCAACTAGGAAGGGAACACACGAGTGAAGATGCATCACAAGTTGGAAAGCAGAGCAGTCGAAAATCCAAAGTAATGGTTAAACTAGCAATACGTTTGCAACAACATTCATATAATTTCATGTGAATCAGTTCATACACAAATACATAAGTTAAACAACATATATCATAAAGGCAACCAAAATAGTCCAACTACAATAACAACATATGCATGAAAATGTGTTGGCTCTTATTATATAAAGAAGTTTAAGTTCCAATCATATAATACATCCATGTAAACCTGTTAGCCCCATCAGTGAAATGTTATAGCCACATCCGCCTGCTCCTCCAAAGAGATGTACTAGCTCCTTCAAGGTAGTCTTATTAGAAGTTTGGCTGACCAAAATCATATACAATGAGTTATGAGGGACTATTTATATCAAAGGGTGGGGTGACCCTTGACATTCCCCTTTGTGACCATTCAACTACCCTCATGACCCTTCACCTACTCTATGACTGTTACATCCACTATTGAGACTTGACTAAAACTTGACATGACTCAACATTACAATGCACATGTACCCATGTGAACAATGGCTTGAACAAGCCAAACTAGACATCATTCTAACTTAGACAACTATAGAATTCCAACTGCTCGACATCCTCATGCTGATCAATAGTAACATATTTATTCCAAGATTGGTAGTCCTTGATAGTGTATGTGTGTTCTATTGTGACATCTGTCTAAAACCTGATCCTTGCCTCCATAGCATCTGGGTACATTGCTTGGGCTCCTATGTCCAACTCATCTGAAAGCATGTGCATCATTGTCTTCAATGTGACCCAACCATTAACATACTCATGTATGATGTCTGCACTGATAGGCAAGTCTAGGCTAGTGGTAGTGTGCATCAACTTGTCAAAGTACAATTCAAGCTCTTGTTGGACCTGCTTCTTTGTCTTCACCTAGGTGAGAGTCCCAAGTGATGGGATCACATGTCTATTCTACAACATCCATGCTCTTGAATACTCATGCATGGGAAGTCTGTATGCTAGTGATGAGTTTCAATAGGTCCTCATAGTTTCGGATCTGACTCTGGATACATGCTTGCACCTCGACCACATTAGCCCTCATAATCTTTAGCAAGTGAAGTGGGGCTCCCTTATACTTCATCGTCCATGCTTGCATGTTATCAACAACACCATGTATGTTCTTCAAGATGCATGCTCCTCTCACACATCGTTACTACCATCCATAGAGATGGATGACTGCTTGGTGCATGGTACCAAAATTGGAGTACAATGCTTGCATAATTGTGTCAAGGGACAATACTTCATCTAATATTGTCTTCTTTAATTCAACATAGGAGGACATTGTCACCAAGTCTCCTCCTTGCTTGGCCACATGTAGTTCCTTCGCCATTCACACATTCTCAGCTATGAGGAAACAAACACTTGAGCTAGTGGCTTCGGCATACACTCTAGTTACATTGGCCAAAGAAGATTGATGCTTGTGCGCATCAATTACGATCACTTGTTCTTCAACTTGCGTAGGGGATGTTTGGTCCTCCGAAGTCAGTACTCTATGAGATTTCACATCTCTATGATGAGATTTGTCAAAGGAGATGTTGTGCACCTTTGCTTCCAACTGACCACCAAGGATCTTAGTGCCTCCTTGGTCGTTTGAGATTTTCTCATCAACTGGATGCATTGAAGTGGGTGAGTCAACCTCTTTGTGGTGAGGCATGAGGTCAGTGTCCTACTCCAACTCCTGTTGCTCCATGTCTACATCTAATTATCCAAGAACTTGTTCTATCTCATGAGGAAATTCTTGCCCCTACGATGGTTCACCCTATTCTCTTGATGCCAACTATTCATATGAATCAACTACTTGTAGGGGTGTTGCTTCATATTTTTGCACATGATGTGCCCCCTGCTATATTTGTTACTGATGCACTTACTTCTCCTATTGACGCAGCTCTTGTTCTTTTTGGATTTGTTCCCTTAGCTCATGTAACTCCTTCTTTTATTTTTCTATTCTCTTCTTATCCCTCTTCCTTTGCACAATGCGCTTATCACGTTGCTACCTCTTTTCTTGAATAGCCATTGCTACTTGTTCTACAAGTGGATTTGCTCAAACCTTGTAGCTTTTCTCCTCCTCCATGTGGTCAACAATCTTCCTCTTGCCTTTGTCACACACAAGTATGCTTGGCTCTACTTCCTTTATTGTTGCTGCTACTGTTGGTGCTCTCCGTGATTCTACTTCATGCTGCTTTGCTAACCACTCTATGGCAAAGTCGGACTATTCATTAGGTCCGGAAAAATTGTAGCAATACCTCCATGAGTCTTCCTTAGCCCAATGAAATGCCCCATGGATCCAGTTGAACTGAACTCTCATGAAGTGATCCTTCACAATGCAATGTGGGTCATACGGGTTGAAGCTTCGGAGGTCAAACGAGTACTTCTTCATCTATTCTTCTTCAACATCCACTTGCTTGATACTCTGAATCTCATATAACCCAATCTGCAATGGAAGAGTAGGTCAAGGTGCCTTCTTCTTCCGATGCAGTCTAGCTGTCAATACTGCCAAGATGTGATGTAATACTTCCTGCATGGCAAGTATGTCCAAGGAAAACTTTGGTAGAACATGTGAAGGCTTCTCTTCACTAAAAATTTGGATGAAAGTGTTGGACAGTGACGCACACCAATTTGCAATGCCTAACAACGTGTCCATTGCTTCCTTTAACATGAAACATGGATCCTGTTCGAATATCATCATGTATACTGGGGTGACAAAATGGTTGGACAACCATATGATTACTCTCTTGAAGCTTCATTCAGATAACAACTTGAAATATGTGTTCAAAAATGTCTCTGCCAATGACCATGACAACTCCAAGCCCAAGAACTCATGTGGGCACAAACTGAATCTAGAATGTAGGCGGACATGTAAGTCTCTACATGCATAACTTCAGGTGACTGTCGAGCCTTTGTGACTTGTTCCTTCAACTAATGAGATAGTATGTTGGACTAGTTGCATGGTCTTCCTTCTCTAGCCAGTTGGTCCAGTGCAATCACCCAACTTTGAGGAAAGGTTTCAATGCTTTCTTGGCCACATAATCGACATGAAAATATGACCAAGTACTGGTACACCTTTCTCAATATCTTCTTGTAGATCTGATTGGGTTTCATCCCGAAATGAGCTGGCTCCTTTACCTAATCCTTCACAATGTCTCTGGAGTTAGCTCTACTATTGGGCAAGTTGAATGGAGGACTCATGAAAGTCATGGGGTATGAAATCTAATACATATCATCATAATCACGTGCCCAGAAGGTTGCAAGATTCATCCCACTGACACTGCTTAAGTTCATCGTCTCGAGATTAGTGTGAGAGACGACCCACTGAATCATGTCCGCGCATGGGAACGCGGGGTATCTGTGTGAAATTTGCTACAAGCCGGACTTTTGAATGTGTTAGTTTCAGTCTTTCCAGCCTTCCTACAGTGATCAAATATGCTCTTACAAAGTGATTTTGAAGTGTCAAGGTCAAATTTTGTCATTTCAGTGAGTCTTCAAGCAAAATTTGGTCACTAGGCATTAGGTCTAGGGTTTGCTTTAACTCCTTCTAAAGTTGCCCAAATTCCAATCTATGTCACTATTCAGCTGAGTCTATCATCATTCATAGGGTTTTCATTATCATGTCAGTGTCTAATGAGTCATTTTACATCTTGTTCATGCTTCAATTGTGCCTTGGCAAGTTCATTTCCCTCTCCTAGGGTTTTGAAGCCAATTTCTCTTGGACGGTTAAATCATCAGCAAAACTTATATCCAGATGTTCATACACCTTCCCCTATCCTTAAAGTACCTTATCAAACACTTCCCATCCCTTAGATCCGCCAACTTTCTCATTTTTCCACAAACCCTAGTTTCTAGCTACAACCTGGCAATTTTCTAGGTGGGGCCTGTGTTTTTCCCTTTTGGACCCTTTCCCCTCACTCAATCTCTGATATTCCACTTTCCCCTACTCCCCAACATCCCTCCCCACTCCCAAAAATTTCCCCAGGAATTTAGAAGCCCCCTATCCCCTTCATTTCGCTCCATTTCGACAAAATTCCTTGTTTCACACATCAGGACAAGTCGCACTCAGATGATGTTTCAGAGCAATAAATGATGAATTTTGGAAAATTGAGAGAGATTTTTGTCCATAACATACCAAGGAAGAAAAACCTCCTTCACTTTTTGCACAGGTGTCATGGTTTTAAAGAAATGTCAAAAATAACGGCGAGAACGAAGGTGCTCCAAGGACGGTTGGCCAAAACACAAAAACGAAGGAAAATACCCGATCCACTCCAAATTTTGGCCAAAGCCTCTTTGACTGAGCATGGTACTTGATTGGGGGCTCCCAGCCCAAATTTCAAGAAATTTGGAGAAAATTTTGTCCTTTGTGAATTTTTTGGAAATTTACAGGTTTTGGCTTCTCAACAGGTCTCACCCCCGGTGAGACCCTTTGTCATCGTAGCTCCGTTTTGTAAAAACTAAGCATTTTTGGATTTTTCATGTAAATTTACATATGCCTATGGATGGATTTCAAGTTTTTATGGAGTTCTGGGCCTCCAAAAGGTCAAAATACATGAAAACTTTGACTTTCTGCCCCTTTTCTGAGTTGCAGAAGTAGTCTTGGGAGAATTGAGTTTTGACTGGGCAAATGACCTCCAAATTCAACAATTCTGGTTGGTTTGGAAATTAGACTCGCCGAAATTTCCAACAAGCTATCCTGCACCCAATTCTGATACCGCGAAGGCCTCCAAACAGAGCTCCAAAGTGCGCGACCCGTTGAGAAAAGGGGCGCGACCCGTTGAGGAAATGTTGCCAGATTTGACCAGTTCAGCCCAGAAATTCCAGTTTTGACCTTTTTCGACTTTCTGAGGTTAATGATGATCTTAATGGATGTAATTGTGACACTTTTTGGATACTTTTACTCTTTTTTAACTCTTCTAGAAGAATTTCTCATGTAAAGGGTAAAAATTGAATGTATGAACTGATTTCCAAGTTTATAGAGGCAAGTTGTTTTGACTGCTTATTTTGTAGTGCTTAGTTTAGAAGTTGTTCAAACTGCTCCTAGGATAGTGAGCTCGACCCATGAAGGCAGGGAAAGAGGTTAGATCATCTATATTATGTACTTTCTTACTCATTGTGATGGTTGGACTCTTGAGAGAGCAGTAGCTCATTGTATTATCTCTTGTATCTCTGCAATTTTTTGCAAGGAAGACCAGGGTTTTACAGTCATCTTTGGGATTCTTGTGGACTCATGTGTTGATGGTGTGTTTCTTCAGTCATTGTAAGCTTTTTTATGTGTTTCATTTTCCTTCTATACTTCTGCATATTAAACAAATGAAGTGATAAAGTAAGAATTCATGCTTGTCATGCTCTGCTTTTAAGTTTGTTTAATTTTGATTTTTTCCACTGTTTAAAGAGAATTCAAATTAATTGTTTGCTCTCTTTAGCCTTCTCTCTTTCATTCCTGACCATTCACTTCAATCAAAGACATCAGCACGGCCTCCTACCTCGCCCCAAAGACTCCCCTGCAGAAACTGTGTCCCATCCCCGCAGCCAAATTTGCCCTCTCCTCAACTTGCCACCAAAAACCCAAAAAACCCCAAAATCAAATTCTTTTATCAGTTTACTAGGCTAATATCAGTGTTACTTTGTTTTTCATCTCCCTAATTGAAAATTTTCCAAGAGAGACCGGAGAGAGCCTTCTCCTGCCCCGTAGGGCTAGCTACGAGGATGAATGGTTTGATGTAGCTTTGAGATTTGCCTTTCTCAGCCTGAGGTGAAATGTAAAACGCTAACAGAATGTTCAGGTACACCTGATAGTCTTCAAGGTCTTCCCCAAAAGTTCCTGTGAATGTTTCATTAACCTCTTGATACTTCAGTTTGATGTCCTTGTCTAGATACAACTTTGTATCTTCATAGATTAGCAGACTAGAGGACACCTGCTCAACTGTTGCTCCAGCTACAACTCCATCAATGTCTTGTGATCCTATTTTCTTGGAACCCATTAAGACATATGAACACTTGAATGATATGGAGACAAGCAACATGCATGGCAAGAGATATGTCAGTGAAAACAAAGAAAATCCGGGGAAGGACACAACACATACTTGGGAATCTTAAGAGAAAGATTGCACAAATTTTAATGTGAGGCTTAGTGACTGGCTACTAGAACTGTGCAAAATGCAGTCTGGGATATCTGGGAGGTAGGACTAGTTGCTGGATTTGCGAAATGTGCAATCCAGTCAAGTGACTAGCTACTAGGATTGTGTAATGTGCAATTCCAACTGGGAAGGAATTCTAGCCCAGGGATAGATTTGTTCGATTTCTTGGGCCAAGCAACCACTGTCCTCTAGAAATGTGCAAAACAGTCCTGGAGGCCAGTGTGGGGTAGGAATGCACAATTCTAGAGAAGAACATGAGCCTTCCTTCCTTAGATTGCACAATGCAACCTGGGTGAAAGCAGAGTCCAAGCCAAGGTTAGCCTAACTTGCCAACGAGCCACTGAAAGTAAATAAGACATTGAATGCATGGTGACACTAAGTGATAGTAGAAGTGATTAACATTGCATGAAAAACATGAATGAAATATTCAGCAAACAGATCAACATGGATGTGGGTGAGGCAGGTCATTGGCTGGGTGAGCGTTCATGCAAAACAATTTCATGCATGCGATAGTAGTGAGATAGCAATGAAAACTGAAATAGAGCTAAGAAAAGTTATTATACATGTAAATGATAGCAAGCATTCAAATAAATCAAGCAAACAACACTCACACAACTGAATACACAAAAAGCGACAAAAATGCTAAAAAAGACAAGTTGAGGCCACTTACCCATGAATTGAGCCAGATGTGTCAAAGAGTCTTGGATGTGTTGTGGGATTTCAAAGCTCCAATATCAATGTGAATGAATGAGCTCTAATGTGTCAAATAAATAATTTTGGTCTCATGACGTGCATGCCACAAATCTAGGAAAAAGCGACACTTGGAGGGAAACTTCTAAAACAACTTTGCATGTAACCCCTGGAAAATAAAAATAGCTCCCTAAATCATGGGATGCCCTTTTCATTTTGCCTCTTTCTATTCTGAGAAGAGCAAGTTTCCTCGGTCCCGAGTGGAACTGGTCAACTGGATTGTTCATGCATGCAGCTGCTCAACTACTTGGGAAAAATGTGCATTCCTGGCTACGAGCTAGGCTGACTACCAAGGAGGATTGCACAATATCTAGGTAGAGTAGTTTACTACGGCCTAGATTTGTGCAAATCCTGGGCTGAGCAACCCCGCTGGGGAAATTTGCAAACCCTACTGGAAGTGTTGACACAATCGTGGATCCCAGTAGGGTGCTAGAGAGGATTGTGCAATTTCTGGAGGGAAAGTAAGATTTTGGAGGGTGGTTGTAGCCACTACAATAGGTGGATACCACTTGCATATAAGGAACATTTATGGACATTGGATGGTTGGTATTTAGATCAGGACCAACAAAATAAAGTTGGTCAAAAGTCACAATGTTTCCATTATGAGGGAAGACATCACATGAAAGAGTGTGGTCATGATAGCTTTCATTGCATGGAGAATCTCTCCCAAGGATAAAAATCAAATCCAAGGGGCCTTGGACTACCATGACATCAATAAAAACATTTTTTCAATCCAAAGTAAACGGAATTTGAGGAAGGCTCCCTAGAAGTTCACTAGATCTTATAATAAAAGGCAATAGATTTTGAGTGATAGACACAAGCTGAGGGGAACCTAAATCTTTCCAGACGGTTGGGGATAAAATGCTAATAGAAACAATTTCATCTATAATAGTACGATGCATCTTACTATCACAAGCCTGTTGGCATTATGGCTAATGAGTTTTTCTTGATGGAAACCTAATAAATAAAGATGTACTTTGTGATAATATGATGATTATGTAATTCATGCAAATTGGTACAAATACTACAAAGGTCATGGAAAGAGAATTGGAAATTTAGTGATAGTTGGATGAAAAAAGTGGAGTTTGACAAGTATACACATTTTTGTGAATAAGGGTCACGTACATACATAGGTCCTGTGAGTAAAAGTCTCATACAAAATGTGAACCATGGAATTCTAGATACCAAGGGTAAATACCATGGTATTGGCCCATAGTAATTGAAGCAAAAAAGTTCATTTGATCCCGTAAACAAACAATAACGACATTACCAAAGGATTTACCTAAGGTGTTAGCTAAGGAAAAGACTATATAAGGAGAAAGATATCAAGGTGTTAAGTGTGCAAGTAATGGGTTATTTATGTGTGATGTGATCTAGAATAAGGGTTCACTAGGGACCAAGGAGATGACTTAGATCTGAAGATACATTGACATATATGCTTAAATGATTTACATGTTACAAATGTCTAAGGTGCTAATAATGATGGATCTATAATTATAATGATGTTTTGATATGAATGTGTGACAATAAGGTTTACGGAATGTGGATTGTGTTTGCAGCAAAGCTTTTCAAATATGTACATAGGTTTTCTTTTGGTTTTCTTTTGGTGAGTATTGTCGTGTATAAATTCTATGATAATTTATTCAGTCTGTTGAAAGATATACATGGGTGGCATGCATGCTAAAAGCGTGCATACATTGATCTATCTTTTAAAAGTCACATATATGTACTAGGATTTGTAGTGCTGCTTGTTGATGACATTTTATCAGTTTTGTAGTATTTGTTGTTGTCTATCAATGACGTCTCTATCATGATTATCCGTGTCTAACATTGTGGATTGGGATGATTGTGGATTGGAATATTGGTTAGTAATGATGTTACAGTGTGGACATATGTGATTCAATGATTGGTTCAGTATTATAGTGATTCAATGATTGGTTCAGTATTATAGTGATTCAGTGAGTCAAATAGTTTAGTTTTCATTAATCTGAGATTTATACGCAGTTGTTATACAGAGAAAGCATGTATATATGAGAGTATGCTTTAGAATAATAGTGTATGCATTTTGAAGTAAATCTAATCAGGGTTTGCATATGGTGATTCAATATTGATTCAGTATTATTTGATGGTATGTTGATTTTTTCAGTGACTGGATGATTTGATTCAGTATTTGGTTTCAGAGTTGTTACTTGGTATTGGATTTATTATTGATTTGATGAAAAGTGGCCTACAGGTTGTTTGATGATTGACATGTGGATCTAGTACGAAATATTACGAAACATGGTTCCCAAGGTGTTGAGGGTCAAAGCCTTCAGGAAGGGATTTGGAGCTTCCTTCCAGTGGTATTTGGTAAAATTTTGCAGGGGTAGGTGCTCCCTTTCGGTAAGATCTGGTAAATGATATCTGGGAGATGTATCTCCCTTCTAGTGGGTGCTAAAGAACGAGTTAAGGTTGTAGCCTCCTGCAAGTGGGTGCATGCATGTTGATAAGAGTTTGCACTAGTGCAAAATGTAATGAAAGTTTCTTTTATAATAACATAAGAAGAAAGGGATGACAACAATGGTGGTTTTCTCCCACATTGGGTTTCCACCTAAAATCCTAGTTTTCTATATATGTTTCTTATGTACTATGATTTATTTGTTATTTATGGAATACTAAATGATGAATGAATTAATAATACAATGGTTAAGATAATTCACTGATAAATTAATTAATATGGATATATGTTGTTTTCATTCATTGGTGTCGCATACATATGTTGGTTTCATAAATAAAAAAACATACATAATTCAGAATATGAAATGAAAATTTAAAGTGAGTAAAAATACTAATTCACCCCCCCCCCCCCTCCCCCCACAGTTCGTAACAATTGGGATCAGAGCATGTCTTTTTGAAGAAGCTTGATCGGTTAAAGGGAGATCCATCAAGATAAGTAGTTAAGAGGGAGTATCTTCTACCAGGCCATCCTTGTTTAATGGAATTAACTTTGTATTTTGTAAAATCAAAATGAGAGCATATTTGCAAGCACTAGAAGTATATGTATGGGATATTATTGAAAGTGGATATCAATACCCAACCTGGATTCCCATAGATATTGTAGGGAAGAAACACTATGAGATCAATGAAAAGTGTGTAAATGATATCTTGGGAAGTTTGGCAGAATCTGAGTTTGTGAAATTCATGCAGTTGAACACCACAAAGGAAATATGGGATAATCTTGTCCAAAGCTATGAAGGTGACACTAAGTTAAAAAGTGTTAAACTTGAAATATATAGAATTTAGTATGAGACACTTGAAATGCATGATGATGAAAGAATTGCAAGTTTTTTCCTTAGAGTAGACAAGATTGTTAACTCAATGAAAAACCTTGGTGACAAAATAAAGGATTCTATTGTTATTGAAATTATTTTGAGACCATTAACTCTAAAGTTCGATTTCAAAGTCCCTTCCATTGAAGAAATACAGGATTTGAAGAACCTTACACTTGAAAAACTCCATGGGATCTTAACAACCTTTCAAATGAGAAAAGGGGGTGCACCAAGTATGAGAGAAGCAGCCTTGAAAGCCACATATAAAGGGAAAGAAAAGGAAAAGCCCGAAGATATAAGCTACATTTCAGATGAGAAAGAAGTAAATTTTGTGAGAAAGTTACAAGTGGGAACTCGTAAATTCAAAAGTCATATTCTTTTTAAATGTTTTTTATGCAAGATTAGGTTACTATGCATCCAAATGTCCATATAAAGAAATTCATGATAAGGAAGAAAATTGAATGGATGTTGACAAGAGTAATTCCAAAAGGATGTTTTATGCCAAGAAATGTTTTTATTCTAATGAAGGCAGTTAAAGAACATCAGATGATCAAGAAGGTTTATATTCAAATTCTAATATTTATTACTAGATACTTATAACTCTTGAAAATCAATAAACTAGTGAATCATGTTGTTGTAAAGAAAATGATTTATTGAAAACATTAAATAAAATTGATAGACTTGGGAATGCAAACAAAGAATTGGAAATAAAGGATAGTATGGTCAAGGAAATAAATATGTTAAGGATGAAATTGGAGAAAACCAATAGAAGAACAAAGAACTTAGTAGAACAACTTCAAGAAAAGGAAAAGCATTATGAAAAATGGAATCTAAAGTTGTGTCTCTAAGGGAAGGTTCTGATAAAATGAACAAATAGGTAAAGGCATCTTAATCACTAGAGAAAATTATCAATGAACAATGATCTCCTCTAATCAAGAAAGGAATTGGATACAATCACATAGCTTTAGATACACAATGTAATGACAAGAACCAGCATAATGTTATTCAAAAGAAATCATAATTAAGTCAACATCTAAAAGGAAATCTCCCAAATAAAAGTCAAGACCAATCCCTAGGCATAAGGATGGTTTCACAGACGTTGTTTTTCTTGTAACGCATTTGGGTATAAGGTCACTAATTATAGGAATTTGAGATGGAAGTAGAAGATCGGAAAAGTTCCACAAGTTCAAGCACATGATTAGAAATTACAAGAAAATTTGGAGGAAGAAGGAACATCAGTTAGAGACATAGGGAAGGTTGTCCCTATTGCAATCCATTGCTCTTAACGCATACTTGTAAGAGTGATCCGAATTGCATCCTAGAACAATCTCTAAGTTTTCATAAATTCTTAAAAGTCATGCCAAAGTTTCAAAGTCCTATAAAGCTCAAGCTTAATGTAGGTTTTAACCCCATACAGAAATTACCTGCATACGAATTCTAAATCACAGGAAAAATAAAAATGCGAGAGCATAACACATAAAACACATATACACAGAGATTTCCCACTGGATCTCAAAACTGAGACTACCAGCTTGATTTTTCACTATATTCCTTTCAATGTTAGAATACATATTTATACATGCCGAAGCATCCAATACCATGGACCGAAATCCATCGCGTCCAAAACCATGGACCGAAAACCATAGGTAGGTTCACCCAACCTAATATAGGGTCCAAAAATAATTTAACACAACCCAACAATCTCCCACTTGTTGTTTTCTTTCCACAGGGGGCCACAGGAGAGCTTAGTCATTTTTCTAGCCCTAAAACACCCATTGTTTCTCTACACCAAGAGAACTTCTCAGAGCCCACAGATTTTGTCAATGCATTTGCAGTATTCTTCAAGGTGTCCACATTTACCAGCAACACCTTTTTGTCTTCTATCATATCCCTCACAAAGTGATACTGAACATCAATGTGCTTTGCTTTGAATGATAAGCAGGGTTCTTTGCCAAGAAAATTGCACTTTGGCTGTCATAATCTATCCTTATAGCTCCCTGTACTAACCCCATAGTTGAACACAATCTTTGCAACCAAACTGCTTCCTTGCTTGCATGA
>APFE030287826.1:373249-438432 GCA_000404065.3 Pinus taeda | reverse complement strand
TGAGTCAATCAACCATGCCTCATGATATACATGTGTACTTGAAGAAGCCAAGTACACATCCCCACCTTCATCTGAGGAGGTTTTCGCCTCTATAGAAGGAGCATCATCAAATCTCATTCCTTTATCAGGAGCTTTAGATTTACAATCCCTTCTGAAGTGCCCTTCCTTTCCGCATTTTCAGCACACCACCTTTATAGGTTTTCCTGGAGATTTAGATCTCCTTCTAGATTTAGATCTCCCACTCGATTACTTATTTTTGTTTCTGTTCTGGGACCATCCTCGTACAGACAAGGCATCACCATTCTGGTTGTCCATATTTTCCCGTCTCATCTCCTCCATCAGCAAGGCTGAGACTATTTCATCAAACTGCAAAGCAGTTGCATTGCTACCTATTGCAATAACCAGACTATCCCACGAATCTGGAAGACAACAGAACAAACTGATGCACTTATCTTCATCTGAAATTTTAATATCAAAAGATGATAATTGACTTACCACAGTATTAAACGCATTTAGATTCTCTGTCACCGAGTCTCCATCTTTCATCCTCAGGTTATACAGCTTTTTCTGCAGGAATAGTTTATTCGTCGGAGACTTAGATTGGTACAAAGTCCCTAGCTTGTCCCATAGAACCTTCGTCGTAGCTTCCCCTAATAAATTCAACAATACTAAATCTGAGACACACAATCGTATTGTGCTCTTTGCCTTCCAATCCAACTTCTTCCATTCTTCATTGGTCACTCCCGTTGGTTTAGTACCGGATCTACCGCGATCCACTGATCTTTATCCACCAACAGATCCTCCATCTTGAGTTTCCACAACTCAAAACTCTGACCATTGAACTTCTCAATCTCTATCTTCCCGCTGCTCGCCATCTTCTTTCCCCACCAGAATCGATCTCGCAGATCTCCCACTGAACAGGGTCTACCACAGGCCCGAGCGAAACCCCTCAGCAACAAAGGCGTCCCCTTGAAGCCAAAACAGCTCTGATACCAAATGTAGGGTTTAACCCCGTACAAAAATTACCTGCATACGAATTCTAAATCACAGGAAAAATAAAAATGCGAGAGCATAACACATAAAACACATATACACAGAGATTTCCCACTGAATCTCAAAACCGAGACTACCAGCTTGATTTTTCATTATGTTCCTTTCAATGTTACAATACATATTTATACATGCCGAAGCATCCAATACCATGGACCGAAAACATCGCGTCCAAAACTATGGACCGAAAACCATAGGTAGGTTCGCCCAACCTAATATAGGGTCCAAAAAAAAATTTCTCGGGGCGCTGCCCCGAACCCCATAGAGGGGGGCTACCCACCCCCCTCAAACCCCCCGAACAGGGGGGGCTGCCGCCCCCACTGTGCAATTGACGCAAAAAAGGGGGGGCACCCCCTGATTCACCACATAGGTTAGTCATGGAAAGAATATAACACAACCCAACAACTAGAGATATCCTCGAAATAGTGAAATTTTTGAATAGCACGGAGCAACAAGGACCCTCGGTCAAGCGCGCAAACCGTCGACCCATGGTAATGTGCCTGCCACAAATTAGCAAAAATAAAGGTCAATTTAAGAAACATGTGAATTTTCTAATATGCGATTAGCGACAAGTCACTAATCGCATATCGCAGGGAAAACCCCTCAAACAAGGAAAACCCCCAAGTGCTCGGACTCGAAATAATTATAAAAAGTGGAAAATAATGCCTCGGTTCTGACAGAGTGCTATTCCACAAAACCAATAGAATATTGGAAGGGTTTTGAGTGGTAAGTGGTTTCAACACAGTTCCGCCCGATGCCATACAGCGAGTGTCGTGTGTTCGACGGAAGAGAGAGAAAACCATTCACATCCAACGGATAACAATTGTGCTACTTAGCTGCCTAATATGAGCAAACACTGTAGGCTCTGGGACCCCCAGATCAATGGTGAAGATGTGTTCCAATGGATGACTAGATTTGATGGGGTCAACAAGCAGAATTGTAAAGGATTTGAAGTCCAGTATCAACAATGTGGTGGCGGAGATTTGTATTTCGCGGGTATTCTTGGAGTTAACCGACAAAATAGTCATTCAAGCATTTCCATTGAACCTAACACACTCATCCGTTACAGAATGGGTGGCCACCTCCCTGTGAGGCATTATACAATGATGATTACACCGAATAGATGGATTCAAATGGATAGAAGCAAGGAACCCGAAAGCCAAGAAGCAGAAACGAATAGTCAAAAATCAGATTAGCTTTAAAACCACGAACTAACAGAGGAAGAAGCAGAGTTAGTTAGACATAGAAAGCTAAGAGCAGATGGAAGGAGTCGAGCTAACCTACAGAAGCAAAGGCAGCGTCGAGATAGACAAACCCAGAGAGAGTCAAAGAGTCTGTGTACTCTAGAGAAGGCTTGAGAGGTTCAAGAGAACTCCTTTGTATATGTCTATCATGTATGAGTCTTAGATTGGGCTCATACTACTATGACCAATAGAGGTCGAGTTTCAGTAAGTAGATTTTATGTACTCCGGAGGCTTGGGGGATCCAAGTACAGTCTTGTTGATTCATATCTACTGTGTGAAACTCAAATTAAGGTCACTGTTGTAAAAACTCTGCTTTTGTAAACATAATAGAGAGGCCACCACTGAAGGCTGGACCGGGAGACGTAGCCCAAGAGTATTGGGGGAACTCCTTATTAAACTTGTTGTATTTACATGTTTTCCTATTATGTTTTCTCTAACTACTTCAGTGTCTATGTATTTCACAATCTTATCGATCCGTTGCATTAAATAGCATAGGCACATCCATGCACATGAGTCTGTAATACCTTAATTGTTTGTCTTAGATCAATTTCAAATCAAGTGGTATTAGAGCTCTAGGTTGTTGAGGTTAGACAAGCTTGTGCTGGATTTTGTTGTTGAATGCTAACTAGGACAAAGCTCAAATTAGGAGAAGGAGAATTGGTTGAGGCTAACCCAAAAATTGGAAGAATCTATCCTAAGAGGAAAATGGAAAAAGAAAGTCCCTTGGAATCAGACTCCCATTTCATGGATAGTTTCATGACCATGAGATCCATGGTAGAGGAAATGTATAGAGAATTTAAGAAAGGTATAGATGAAGATTCATCAAACTCCAAACAAGATAAAGGAGTAGAAGAATCTCTCCTCAATGACCATTCTAATGGCAAAGGGAAAGAAGAAAGGATTCCCACACCTCCTAATAGCCCTGAAATAAAATGAAGACATCTTTGATTAAATTAGATTTGAATGTAGAGAAGCTAGATAATTGCATTAGACAGATTGATGTGTATTGCAAGGTGCTGAACATTGATTCAGACGGTAATAAGATTCAGCTGGCTAGCCTATGCCTTGGAGGCACTGCCTTGGTATGGTGGGAAGGCAAGACACAAGCTGAGATGAAGAATCATTGTAAAATTCTTTCTGTCTGGAGTGAATTTGTTTCTGCAATTAAAAAATAGTTCTATCCACTAGCTTATATGCACCAAGGCATGATGAGTTGGCAAACTCTTCGACAATTGATAGGGAAAAGTGTACAAAGCTACACCCAAGAATTTAGGAAAAGAGCTTTGATTCTAGCAAATTCTTTAGACTCACCTGAAACTTTGTTGAAGTATATAGGTGGTCTACACAGTTATTTAAAGCATACCATTCTCATGTTTAATCCTACTAGCATAGATGAGGTATCTTTTCAGGCTACACATCTAGAGGCTAGAGGCAAGAATATGAACCCAGAAGTTGGGGGATCATCAAAACCCACTGCAAGAAAGAATAATGAAAGGAGAAAGAAAAAATGGAAAGAGAGGAAGGCAAACAATGTACAAAATACCAAGCCTTCGTGCACTCACTGCAAGAAGGATGGACATGATGATAAACACTGTTGTATTCTGCATCCAAAGCTGAACCCCAAAAAGTATGATGGTAAAAAGAAGACGATTTCTGAAGCTATTCAAAAATATTTGGGGTCAGAATCAGGGGATGAAACAACAATCACAGCCACAGGTATAAAAGGTAAAAATTCTGAAGCATCTACTAGTAATTCTGCACAATCTATTGATAATGAAGAAAATGAGAGGGAAAGGTATGAGCTTTTCATATTAGAGTTATTTCCAAGCATCAAAAGATTGATACTTTGTTTGATAGTGTCTCACAAGGAAATTTAATTTCTGAAGCAATTATAAAGAAGTTGGTATTACTAACCACACCTCACAAGAAACCATATCCATTAGGTTGGTTATGTGATAAAGCAAAGCTACAAGTGACTAGACGATGTAAACTTAGGTTTTCTTTTGGGTCAACATTTGTAGATGAGGTTGAATTAGATATTGTTCCCTTGGATATATGTGGAATTGTTTTAGGAAGTCCTTACTTGTATGATAGAACAGTTATTTTCTATAGGGCAGGAAAAAAGTATCAGCTCGTTAAAGATGGAATTGAATATATTGTAAGAGTTCATAAACTCAAAGATAATTATACTCTCATAAACTTAGGGTAGATGAAAAGAATTGTAAATTCATGAAAACAATTTTTACTGATGGTTGTAAAGGAAAAGAAACCTGATAAAACCAATGTATTTGAGCGTTGTAATTCTAAACAAAAAACTAATTTAGAAAAATTTGTTTCAAAATATGATATACTATTTCAAGAACCTAAACGTCTACCACCTAAAAAGGAAATAGTACATGATATTAATTTGCAACGAGATCCTCCATTGCCTAACATCGAAATGTATAGGTTGTCTACTTTAGAGAATGCAGAAATCAAGAAGCATGTACAAGAGTTGCTCGAGAAAGGGTTCATAAGACCTAACACATCACCATGTGGATCTCCAATTGTCTTGGTGAAAAAGAAAGATGGCTCATGGGAATGTGCATTGATTACCGAGCACTAAATAAGATAACGATAAAAAATCGGTATCCCCTTCCTCACATAGATGATCTATTAGATCAGTTGAAAGAAGTTGTTTATTTTTCCACGTTGGACTTGCATAGTGGCTACCATCAAGTCAGAGTTGCAGAGCAAGATGCATGGAAGACTGCTTTCAAAACAAAGCAGGGATTGTATGAGTGATTGGTTATGCCTTTTGGCTTAACCAATGTTCCTGCTACTTTCATGAGAGTAATGAATGATGTACTCGGGCCTTTTATTGATGATTTTGTCATTCTATATTTAGATGGAATTCTTATATTTAGTAAAACATGGGAAGAACACTTGAAGCATGTAAAGCAGACTCTATATGTTTTGAAAATAGAAAATATTTATGTTAAGCTATCAAAATGTGAATTTGGAAAAACATCTTTCACTTATCTGGGTCATATTGTAGGGGGTGGGGAATTGAAGATAGATTCCTCTAAGGTTGCAGTCATTGTAAACTAGCCTAAAACCAAATCTGCTACTGAAGTTAGAAGCTTCCTAGGAGAAACACAGTATTGGAGAAAGTTTATTTCTAGCTTTTCTTTGATTGCAGCTCCCTTACATGGTTTAACAGGATTGAACAAGATGTTTCAGTGGGGAGACAAACAACAGAAAGCCTTCGAAACCTTAAAATAAAAGATTAGTATAGCACTAGTACCAGCATTGCCTGATCTTCAAAGACCATTCAAGATTGAAATCGAAGCCAGTGACTATGCCATGGGAGCAGTGTTGATGCAGCACAGTAAACCCATATGTTATCATTCTGAGACATTTAATTCTGCAGTAGTTAATTATCCCACATATGATAAGGAATTATATGCGTTAGTATAGAGTGTGAAAAAGTGGAAACATTATCTAAAGGGAAAAGAGACAATTATACATATTGATCATCAACCACTTCAATATTTACGTTCACAAACTTGGTTTTTCTACAATAGTTTCATCTTGTCATCAGATATAAAAAGGGAATACACAATAAAGTTGCATATATGTTGTCCACACTAATCATAAATGCATCCACTATACTTAAGCATAATTCAGTATTGCATGAAATCTACATTGAACAATATGCTCAAGATATAGATTTTAAAGTTGTACATGCAACTTTAAGTCATGGCAAACAAGTAGAAGAATTCGATTATCATGTTAGGGACCAACTCTTGTATCATTTTGGAAAGTTATGCATTCCTCGAATCGAAAAAGGATAATTTGAGAAGAACACACTTCTCTAATATCAAGTCACTTTGGTGTAAGTAAAATAATTGCACAACTGCAAAGATTTTGTTATTAGCCAAAAATGCATGAAACAGTTTCTAGATATGTAAGAGGGTGTACCATGTGTGCTAAAAGAAAGCCCAACAATAGAAAACTAGGCTTGTACACTCCACTACCAGTTCCTTCTCATCCTTGGAAAAAATTTTCCATGGACTTTGTTAAGGGACTACCTAAATCTAGAAAAGGTCATGACTATTTATATGTTAATGTGGATAGGTTCAGCAA
This sequence comes from Pinus taeda, assembly GCA_000404065.3. Taxonomy (NCBI): domain Eukaryota; kingdom Viridiplantae; phylum Streptophyta; class Pinopsida; order Pinales; family Pinaceae; genus Pinus; species Pinus taeda. The sequence goes on along the minus strand of APFE030287826.1, from coordinate 432,010 downwards.
AATGTGTATTTTCATACCTTATAACAAACAAATTACAACTGAACAAATAGGAAATTTGTTCTTTCAACATGTATGGGTTCATTTTGGATTACCCACTTCCATTGTGTGTGATTGAGATTCCCAATTTGTTGGGAAATTTTGGTCGAGTCTATGGGAATTGATGGACCCTAGACTAAAGAAGGGAATAGCCTTTTAGCCATAAATAGATGGCCAAATAGAAGTGGTCAATAGGATAGTGATCTAGTTGCTTAGAGGCTATTGCAGCAAGCATCCCAAGCTTTGGGATGAACACCTATGCTATGTGCTGCATGCTTACAACCGAGCTAAACATTCTTCTACACAAAGATCTCCTTTTGAGACCTATTTTGGTTTCACACCAAGGTCTCGCTTGGATTTTTTCTTTGGTAAAGACATAGTGGTTGAAGGACACTGTGATGTGGACAAGGCAACCAAGTTCATTAAACAAATCCAAGAGATTCACCAAGAAGTACAGGAATAGTTGGAAAAGAGCCAAGCCAAGTACAAGGCAAGGCATGATAAGCATCGGATTGAGCATAGTTTCTAAGCTAGTGATCGAGTCTGGCTGTATATCATCAAAGACAAAATGCAAGGTGAAGGTAAGAAGTTGAAGCCAATAAGGTATGGACCTTTCACGATACTTGAGAAAATTGGTGAAAAATCTTTTTGCTTTGATTTTCCAACTTACATGCACATATATTCCATAGTTAATGCAAAAAGCTTGAGACTGTTTGAATGTTCATTGATTGAAGATCCCGAAGAGTAGAGCCAATTGCCTTCTATTGATGATATGTTGCCTGAATATCTCAATGAATTGCAGGAAGATACAGTTCTAGATAGGAATGTAAGGACAACGCGCAAAGGGGATGTTGAGTACCTCACGATTGGGCTCAAAGGTTCAAAACCAAGCAGTGCAAGATGGATAGAAATTGGGCAAGTGAGGAATCAATATCCTCATTTGATGGATGCTTAAAAACCAACTTTTGGTGGTCCAAAAGCTTTTTCAATGGGAAGTTCGTGATCCAAATTGGATCCTAGAACACTCTCTAAGTTTTCAAGAATTCTTAAAATCATGCCAAAGTTTCAAAGCCTTATAAAGATCAAGCTTATCAGAGATATCCTTGAAATAGTTGAAATTTGTGAACAACACAGAGCAACGAGTACCCTCGGTCAAGTGCGAAGACCATCGGCCCATGGTAACGTGCGCTACCACAACTTAGCAAAACCAGAGGTCAATTTAAGAAACGGGGGAAGTTTCTGATACCCCTCAAAGAAGGAAAAGCCTTGAGCGTCTGGACCTGAAATAATTATAAAACGTGGAAAATAATGCCACAGTTCTGATGGAGCGGGATTCCACAAAACTAGCAGAATACTAGAAGGGCTTTGAGCAGTAAGCGGTTTCAAATGATTTCCGCCCGATGCCATACAGTGAGTGCCATGCGTCCAGCGGAAGAGAGAGAAAATCATTCACATTGGATGGGTAACCATCGTGCTACTTAGCTACCCGATATGACAGAAGACCATGAGATCTGGGACCCCCTAATCAATGGCGAAGATGCATTCTGATGGATGACTGGATTTTATGGGGTCAACAGGTAGAATTGTAAAGGATTTGAAGTCTGATATGGACGATGTGTTGGTGGGGATTCATATTTCACGGGCATTCTTGGAGTTAACGGAAAAAATAGTCGTTCAAACATTTCCAGTGAACCTGACACACTCATCAGTTACAGAATGGGTGGCCACCTCCCTGTGAGGCATTATATGGTGATGATTACACCAAACAAAGGGATTCAGACAAACAGAGGCAGGGAAACCGGAAAGTCGAGAAGCGGAAACAAACAGTCAGAAAGTAGATTAGAATAGAGGAAGAAGCAAAGTTAGTTAGACGTAGAAAGCTAAGAGCAAAAGGAAGGAGCCGATTTGATCCACAAAAGCAAAGGCAGCATCGAGCCAAACAAAGCTAGAGAGTCAGAGAGTCTGTGTACTCCAGAGAAGGCTTGAGAGGTTCAAGCGAACTCCTCTGTATATGCCTGTGATGAATGAGTATCAAATTGGGTTCATACTATTGTGACCAATAGAGATCGAGTTTCACTAAGTAGAGTCTGTGTACTCTGAAGACTTGGGGGATCCAAGTATAGTCTTGTTGATTCATATCTATTGTGTGAGACTCAAGTTGAGCTCATTGTTGTAAAAAATCTACTTTTGAAAACATAATAGAGAGGCCACCACTGGAGGCTGGACCGAGAGAGGTAGCCTAGGAGTATTGGGTGAACTCCTTATTAAACTTGTTTTATTTACATGTTTTCATGTTATGGTTTCTCTAACTGCTTCAATATCTATGTATTTCGCAATCTTATCGATCCGTTGCATAAAATAATATAGGCACATCCATGCACATGAGTTTGTCATACCTTAATTGTTTGTCTTAGATCAATTTCAGATCAAAGAGTCACTGCAGAAGTGAATGTGAGGTACATAACCTCATGGAGAACATGTGATTATTATCAGGCCCACATGATCACTAGTGTATGATCTCAGGGGAAGCTATGCATGTATATCTTAACAATGATTCAATATGTTGTTTAGATATTCATTTGGCGATGCTTATAATACTAACATTGCACTGATGAAGAGAATGTGAACAGGAAATAGACATGGCATGTTCAGGGAAATTTGTTGTTATGAAAAATCAGCATTTTACATTATGTATGTGTTTCTCATGAAATACAATTTTGTATATATGTGGCTTTTTATTTAGATAGACGTGTATGCTTCTTTGTGATGAAAAGGTTGGCACAAATTCAGGGGGTGTTAATTTTTCATAAGGTGACATCTTTCTTTGCTATGATACTTGTATTTCATCATTAATACATTAAGCTCACCTCGTATCATCATTGCATTATTCATATCTACACCATTATGCATCAGCATATGCAATTACATAGAAAGAAACAACATCACCAACATCATCAATGCAGCAGAACATAAAAGGAACAGTAGAAGAAAAGTATGCACACATATAGAGACACCAAGATTGGTCCAAGACCAGGGGAAAAACCATTATGGGGAAAGCCCTTGCTAATGTTCTTCTTCTTAGATCGTCATCAAATGATGTAGCAAAAGAGAGTACAATGATCGCTAACTTTGTCTATGCAGAAAAAAAATAATTATATCTATGAAACAGGTCTAATCATGCTAGGAATTATAACCCTCATACTGATGGTTGTAATGTGTTGTCACAAACTGCTGTCAACTGTTGTATATTATTGTTACTATGTCGAACACTGTTGAGCGTTCTTGTCACTGTCAATGACCCCAATACATATGTTTGCAGTAGAAACTAACAAATCAGATCTACAGATTTGTATAACATAAGAGAGAAACCTAGATCTACCAAATCACTGAAGTAAACTAAATCCAAGATGTCAAACCCTTGCTCAGAACCTTGGTTTCTCTCATTTAACTATCTCTTTGTGACTAAAAACTCCTTGGTTGCTCTCTCTATCATTGTATGCGAGCGACTCTAACTTTAGGGTCACAAAGTCACACCCTTGTCGAGTTGTATGAGTGATTGACAAACAAAAGTCGCACACTTTCCAAGCTATGCGAGCAACCAAAAAAAAATGATAATAATTGCACCCTTTCTGAGCTATGCAAGTGACCAAGATGACTAGTTCACTCCTAGGGCTACCTTGTGTGAGCGGCTGGGGACTAGAGCCTTCCACTCTACCTCTGAACCCAGAGTCGCTCTCACTGAATTGTCTCAAAATGACCAGAGAGATCAATTTTCTCTCTTGCCCACTCTGTGCCTACAACCAAGGACAAAAAACTTGTGTTTTGTGCTAGTGATCGAGATCTAGAAAACCCTAACCCAGAGCAAACCTTTCACCTGTAATTTCAAACCCTAAGCGAACTTATGTCGATGAACCTTTGCACGCCAAAACAGAATAGAAGAATAGAAACATGTATTTATCAAGTGTTTTCAAATGAACTTCAGTTCGCTTCCTTTTATAAGCTTTCTTGAGGGTTTCCTTGGGGTTGAGGTTAACCAAAGCAGTTACCCAAGTGGTTAGGGTCAACCCATTCCATAATACATGTATGATTAAAATAATTTATAACTCAGCTTTCACTTAACCAAGTTGGGTGATCTTTATGTCAATTTTGGTCCTCTCAAAAATAAGAATCTAATGTAATCATTATCTTGGTCATTTGAGTTGTCGAAGGTGGAATTGTACCATAGTTGCAAAAGTTAACACTCCCTCTCAAATAGGGAGAATTCCACCTACCAATGTTTGTCCATAGAACAATATGCCATTCTGGAATATTCAAGTGTCATCACATATCATCACGGATCATTTCAGTCATGTAGTAATCATACCATGTCCATCCCAAGTGTCTCATCATCACAAATCACCATTATACATCTCGATCTATCCTTTACTTACTCCTGCTTATCGCTTGATTATTCTTTCTTGTATGTTGAACATTCTCAGGTCTACAAGAGGAAGAACTTGATACCAAAGGGGAGCTCAAGTTGCCACCCTCTATCCATCAAGATACTATTTGGAATCTATGGTAGTGCGCTACTACCCAAATGATCATCAATCATCATCAACGAGCATATCATCAAGGAGTGCATCTCAACCTGGAATCACAATGGGGATTAATAACTTCCACCCATACCAAGCAATACGATAACTCATCACATAAGTGAGTAAACCCTCAACCCTAGATCACACAGGGGAGTACACCCTCAACCCTAGAATTTAAATGGGGAGCTTTACCCTCAATCCATAATCATATTGGATCATCTCAACCCACAGGGCATATCAACCCATCCTATTGCCTACTCATATTCCCATTGACGACCTAGCATATTCATGTGGTAGAGCACCTACATCATAATTTCCTTGGGTTGTACACCCCCAAGCATACCCTCAACTCGTTGGCCAGATGAGGAATAATATTCCCAACAAGCCCTGCTTGTGTGTGTGACGCCAACTAGAGTATACTCTACTAAGACCAAGATAGGGTGAGATACAACTCGAACCCTATGGGTAACAAACAGGTGTAACTCCCTATGGTCCGGAGACAGATATGGTAACACCCTATTGTCCAAATTTCCCTAAACCCCGGAGCCCTTAACCCTCAATTCCTCACCCTGGGAGCTCAAGCAAAGGGGAAGAGTTGGCATAGTGTCCTTAACCAGTGTTTCTCTCATCATACTGAAATCTGGGATTTTTTTGTCTCAATAGTAGTTGTTTCTTTTTCATATAGAACATCAAATCATGTCAAATCATATATAATCATATAAATATGTGAGAGTATCTTGGTCCCAACTATAAATATGGGACTTACTTCCAATCAGATCATCACAATGTATCCATATCACATCCAAATCATGCTCAAACAACTCTCTAAGGAGATTTTGTATCTTGCCTCATAGCTAGCCATGTTAGCAACATCATGATTAACCTTAGTCATGCTATGGACCTCTCATCCAATATATCATGGAAGATCACATACTAAAACAACATCCAAATGTGCTTATCAACAATAATCTCAAATATTAGCAATACATCTATGCAGATACATATCATAGGAGAAATATCTCATTCACAAAACTAGAATACCTCATGCAAATATTTCAGAGCATGCTCGATGGAAATTCTATGTACGTGAAGCAACCCACTCATGAATTTATTTATTTTATATGCAAATCATACATATACAGATGGTTGTTCAAAAATGAAACATCAATGCTTCAATAGTCAGATGCCATGTCAAGTTCAACAACATCGTGAATTTCAAATCAAAGTATCTAAGGATTTGCAATTTCCATTATTCAAAAACATTATTTGTAATATACATCTATGCAGATACATATCATAGGAGAAATAACTCATTCTCAAAACTAGAACACCTCATGCAAATATTTCAAAGCATGCTCGATGGAAACTCTATGTACGTGAAGCAACTCACTCATGAATTTATTTAGTTTATATGAACATCATACATATACAAATGGATGCTCAAAAACAAAACATCAATGCTTCAACCATCGGATGCCATTTCAAGCTCAACAACATATTGAATTTCAAATCAGAGTATCTAAGGATTTGAAATTTTCATTATTCAAAAACATTCTTTGCAATATGGAATTTCATTCCCAAATTCCAAAAATTGATTCGGCATGCCATGATACATTACTTTTGGCTTCATAATCCATATCCCTCTGTTTCAGATCATTAGAGGGTCATCACCTGTCACAATTAGATAATTAGGACATAAAATCAAAACCATAATCAATATCAAATCCATACCTTGGAACTCATCATCCTGACTTCATCAAATAACTGACAAATCTAGACATATTTGGATTTCAAAGCTCTAAGCATAATGCCTTGATAAGCCAACATAATCATCCTTACATAACTCAATGTTGTACTATCAACAACAGAGTCAGCTCATCAGATTTTAGAAGCTAGACCATGACCCTTATCAAATTCACCATTATCATAGTATTAATACTTTCAACTAGGAGACCGGTGGAGCTCATATCAAATCATGACCTCAACATGCAACCAAGTCATGCATTATCAATCCAAACTTGATTAAGTCATTATCATAATCATAATACAAGTCAACTTGTCACTAAGCGCAAATGCATACATCAAGAATGAGTCATGTAGGTTCCATTTTTCATGCCAAATCGAAATTATTAGAACAAGCAGGCCAATTTCCACATACGTCATCATGCCCACATAGTATTAATACGAGGGAAAATCAACAATTGTCAAATCAGATCACTAGAAATCAGGTCAAGTCCAAATTACTATCGTAGAGATATCTATAATCAAAGAACATCTCATTTGTCAATTCAAAGTTATTATTAAGCATCATGACAAAACAATTTTCCTATATACCAGTAATGTCAAATCATGCCAACCTCTTGTAGCACAAACATAGTCACATATCTATATGTATGTCCCTGTCACCCGCAAGTGCAAATTCAGTCTACATGTTCATGTTATGGCAAACATTTAAGCTTTTCCTACTAATAGATCCTGTTGTTATCCGCAATACATTTGTGGTACTGACATCTTCCAAGTGACCATTTGATTTCATGCACAATACTTCATTATATGATCAAAAACTTCATAAATGAGTTAACAGTGGCAAAATATGTCCGGCATATCATGCTTTAGAGTTCAGAAAACTTCAAAAAGCTTTAGATGATGGTTAACAATAGTCAAACCTATGGTCACCCTCTTCAAGTTAGCATGAGAGTGCCTTTAGCTACCTGGACGTTGTATAGACCTTAGCATGCGTGCGTCCAGGGATGAGATCTCCTAGATCTATGACTGCGTCCATAGTAGAATCCCTAATTTTTGTAAGGGCTTCAAATCTAAGACTCTGTTGCAAATCAATACTGTCATATGCACATAAATCATACTTCAGCAACATAGAATACAAATAGTAATAAGGGTAAGAATCTTGAGAAGTGATTCTCTCTCTGACTAGGGATCTACATCATTCATTTTCATTCATGTAAGAAACCTATCTCTAGTATATTCATGCAACAGTATATCTGTTAGATCATAAACATATGGCTATCATTATCATGACATCAATCTTTCATCAAAGTTTAGACTCAAAGAAACATATAGATGTAGGATTATATCTCAAATATTATGAACGCAATAACATTTTTTGTCAATTCATTCCATCAAGTTACTGCATCTAGTTTAACCATAAGCCATCAAGACAAGACCATATGAAATTCTTTATCAAAAAAAAAAGAGTGGCAATCACTCTTTCCATATGATTTCATCATTATTATCACAAACATTACCAACAGACTCATGTATAGGAGTCATTTAGCTATCCTTATATATGAAATCCATCATGACAAGTATCAAGAGTATCATTTTTCTAGAGCCAAGGTGATAGCCTTCTTTATAGGATCAAGATATCCAATAGATAGATCATATATGTTAGCCAAACATCAAGTGTACTAATGTATCAACATTAGATAGCCTCATATAATTCAATAAGATCAAATATGTTCAATGCCAGGTGCATAATTTCATCATAGGAGACATATATTCAAGTCACTTTCATATGCATGTATGAGCCATTAAAGAAAGAGACATTATCATCATACCTTAGTGCTCACTGAGCCAATAGTTGAAACACAACATACCATGCATACCTTGTGGTATTCAAATGCCCGGGGACATACTCATTAGACATAGGCCACTTGAAGCACTCTATCCTCTTTTCATCAAATACCTCTTTATCTCTTTCCAGATCTACGTCTCAAAATGATCCTCAAGAAGGATCTATTCATCACATATCATCAAGGAGTTTAGAAACATCCATATACATAAATACATATGTAGGAAGTACAAGCAATAAACATAATCATCAAATCTATAAGTCTAACAAGTAAGAAGCATCATAAGTAAAAAAATACTTATCTTCAATGAGAGTTGATCCTCTCCCTCTTCAACCAATATTAAAGAACCACCATTTTCCATGGTCCATATATAAATGTTGTCTTCAAGTATCCAACCAAGTCTATTAGGGATTATCCCATCTAAGGCTTGAGCATCTTCACATTGGTCGGCTAGGTTCCATATCTCACATGGTTTCCATAAACTAGGGTTTTCTCTCCAACCCTAACCTCATAGAATCCATCAAACCCTAATAATCAAGATTCCTAGGGTTATCTTAAAACCCTAGAATTAGTTTAGTTCTCCACCATCCTCTTCTTTCTTCTAGCAAAGGTGCCATCATCGGGGTGATCTCGATGACTTTTCTTCAGCCCAACTCTGGTACCATGTTAATTTTTCATAGAGCAACGTTCTTCTTTGTTATGATAGTTTCATTTCATCATTAATACATTAATTTCACCCCATATCATCATTGAATTATTTAGATATCAACCATTATAGACCATCATATGCATCACCAACATCATCAATGCAGTGCAACATAAAAGGAATAATAGAAGAAAAACATGCACAGATATAGAGACACTAGGATTGGTCCAAGACCAGGGCAAAACCTACTATGGGGAAAACCATTGCAAATATTCTTCTTCTTAGATCATCATCAAATGATGTAGAAAAAGAGAGTACAATGATCCATAACTTTGTCTATGTAACAAAACAATAATGATATTTATGAAACAAATGTAATCATGCTAGGAATCAGAACCCTCATACTGATGGATGTAATGTGATGTCACAAAATGATGTCAACTATTGTCACTTTCAATGAGCCCAATCCATATTTTTGCAGTGGAAACTAACAAATCGGATCACAGATCTGTATAACATAAGAGGGAAACCCTTATCTACCAGATCGTTGAAGTCAACTAAAGCCAAGTTGTTAAACTGTAGCTTAGAGCCCTGGTCGCTCTCTTTGAGTTATCTCCATGCGACTGAAAACTCTTTGGTCACTCTCTCTGTCACTGTATGTGAGTAACTATAACTTCGAGGTCACTCTCAGGAGTACCTGATGCGAGTGACTGTGACATTGTACCGCTCAATCCCAAAGTCACACTCTTACCAAGTTGTTCGAGTGACCGACAAACCAAATTCACACCCTTGTTGAGATATGTGGGTGACTGATAAACCAAATTCACACACTTTCCAAGCTATGTGAGCAAGTCAGATGGCAGGTTCGCTCCCAAGGCTACCTTGTGCGAGTGACCAGGGACTAGAACCTTCTGTTCTGCCTCTGAACCCAGAGCCGCTCTCACTAAACTATCTCAGAGAAATCAGAGAGCCAGAGTCACTCTCTTGCCCACTCTGTGCTTGTGACTGAGGATGATAAATTTATGTTTTGTGCCATCTACCAAGATCCAGAAAACCCTAACCCAGAGCTAACCTTTCACCTGTAATTTCGGACCCTGAGCGAACTTTTGTCGATGAACTTGTGTGAGCCAAAACAAAATAGAAGAATAGAAACATGTCTTGATCAATTTTTTTTCAAATGAATTTTAGTTCGCTTCCTTTTATAGGCTTTCTTGAGGGCTTACTTAGGGTTGACGCTAATCGAAGTAGTTACCCAAGTGGTTAGGGCCGACCCATTCCATAATACATGTATGAATAAAATAATTTATAAATCAACTTTTGCTTAACCAAATTGGGTGATCTTTAGGTTGAATTTGGTCCTCTCAAAAAGAGGAATCTAGTGCAATCATTATCTTGGTCATTTGAGATGTCCAAGGTGTAATTTTACCGCAGGTGAAAAAATTAACAGGGGGGCATCTGCTATGCTTCTTATGGTTGGCATTATGGTTATCTTGAGCACTACTTGTTGCATGACGTTTCTTTATAATGAGTACATGTAACTGATGATTTGTGGTTGTTATTTATGTTACTATTGAAGATACATATTTTGTTGGCATAAGTTATCTATGGTGCACCAAGTCGTGGATGACGCTTATATGTTGCTTGAATTGTAGTCGGCGAAGTTGTTAATGAGATATGTATGTTATGGTCTATAAAGATATTTGATGATGACATTGATGATTATTTTTATTATTTATGATGTTGAAGATTCTCTTTGTTTGCACATATGTTTTTGATGCATGTACATGTTTTCTATGGTGCTTGATATTGCTGCTTGAGGATTATGGCTCTTTCTATATGTGGAGAAACTGTGCTAATCTTGATGACAAAGATTTATTACAAAGTCTTATGTTTCTGCTACAATTCATTGGTGATGCTTAGAGACATTGGTGTTTTCAATTTTTTATATTGTAGTTTCCTATATGGTGTATGATGGTTGTTGATGACTACCATGGTTTTGCTACCTCATTACTGAGGTTCTTGTTTCTGGTTAGAAGTGTCATATATGTCTCTTGATGTAAATTTCATGTAAAGGCCCCTGTTTTAAATCATTGTAAAATTCATTCATGTATGGGTTATTTGGATCAAGTCATGCTATGTATGTAATCCCATTATTTTGGGGCATTGATATAAAATTTGAGTCCAATATGTAAACCCCATATGTTGGGTGTCTGATGTAAACTTATTCCTTGGTGATAAGGAAAGGTCATATTTAGTTGAGTCATAAAGTCGTGTACTCTATAAAAGGTTTAACATGTGCTCAAGGGGAGCATGATCTGTATACAGACTTCAAGAAATTAGACTTGCAACAATGAGCACTACACGGGAAGTCCTTTATTTAGCTTGGATAAGCCCTTTGTCCTTGATGTCAAAGGGGGAGAGAAGCTTGGTTTTTGGAGTGAAGACTTGGTATTTTGGAGAGAACACTTGGTATTTGCAAGTGTTTGCAGGTGGTGTTCCCTCAAGTCCAAAGGGGAACATTGTTGGGATTACGGCTAATGTGTTGTCCTTGATAGAAACCTGATTGATAAAGATGTACTTTATGATAATATGATGATTATGGAACTCATGCATATTAGTACAGATACTATAGAGGCCATGGATGAAGAATTGACAATTCACTAATCGTTGGATGACAAAAGTAAAGCTTGAGAAGTATATGCAGTTTTTGTGAATAAGGGTCACATGCATACGCAGGTCATGTGAGTAAAAGTCACGTACAGAATCTGAACCATGGAATTATGGATACCAGGGGTCATTACGATGTTACTGGTCCATAGTAATTGGAGCGAAAAGTTCATTTGATCCTGTCAACAAATACTAATGACATTACCAAAATATTTACCTAAGGTATTGGCTAAGGCAAAGGCTATATAAGGAGATAGAGATCAAGGTGTTAAGTGTGCAAGTAATGGGTTATTTATGTGTGATCTGATCCGAAATAATGGTGCACCAGGGAGCAAGGAGAAGACTCATATTTGAAAGATCTGAAGATATATTGACATATATTCTTGATTGATTTACTTGTTAAAAATGTCTAAGTAGATAATAATGATCGATATGTAATTATAATGATGTTGAGATATGAATGTTTGATAGTAAGGCTTGCAAAATGTGGATTGTGTTTGCAATAATTTTTTTCGTATATATACGTAGGTTTTCTTCTGGTTAGTCACGTACATATGCAGATGTGGTTCAATATTTTCATGTATAAATTTTGTGATAATTTATTTAGTGTGTTGAAATAGATATTTGGGTTTCCTGCATGGTAAAAGTATACATACATTGACCTGTCTTGTCGAAGTCACGTATATGTACTAGGGTTTGCAGTGCTTCTTATTGATGACATTTGATGATTTTTGTACTATTTTCTACTATATTTAAATGATCTCTCTATCATGATGACCTATGTCTGACAGTGTGGATTGGGATGATTGTGGATTGGAATATTAGTTAGTAAAGATGTTACAGTGTGTTGATCTATGATTCAATGGTTGGTTCAGTATGACAATGATTCAGTGAGTTAAATAGTTCAGTGTTTAGTAATATGAGATCTATACGCAGTTTTTATACATAGGAAGTGCATATATACACATTGGCTATGCTTCATAACTATAGCATATACATTCAGAAGTAAATCCAATCAAGGTTTGCTTATGGTAATTCAGTATTATTTGATGATATCTTGGTTTGTTCAGTGATTGGATGATTTGATTTAGTATTTGGTTTTAGAGTTTTTACTTATTATTGGATTCATTTTTGGGTATGGGTCTAGTATGAAAATTTGATGAAAGGTGGCATACATGTTGTTTCATGATTGACAGGTGGATCTAATATGAAATATTATGAAACATGGTTCACAAGGTGCTAAGGGTTAGAGCCTTTAGTAAGGGATTCGAAGCTTCCTTCTAGTGGTAGCTAGTAAACATTTTCAGGGGGTAGGTGCTCCCTTCCAGTAGGAGCCAGTAAACAAGATCAGGGGGTTGTAGCTCTCTTCCAGTGGGTTCTGGAGAACAATTCAAGGTTGTATCCTCTTGTAGGTGGGTGCCTGTGTGATGGTAAGAGTCTCCACCAATATAAATTGTAATGAATGTTTTATTTATAATAAAATAAGAAGACAAAGATGGAAGTAGCAGTGGTTTTCTCCCACGTTGGGTTTCCACCTAAAATCTTGGTGTTCTATGTATCTTTCTTATGTGCTACGATTTATTTTTTATTTAATACATATTGAATGGTGAATGAATTAATAATACAATTGTTAAGCTAACTCATTGATAAATTAAGTAATATAGATATACTTTGTTTGAATTCAATAAAATCGCATACATACACTATTTACATAAAGAATAATAGCGTAGAGAATTCAAAATATGAAATGAAAAGTTAAATTGACTTAAAAATATTGATTCACCTATTGAAAAGTTTCACTAGGTTCAATATTCATAATGACATGTGTAATTGTGATTTTATGTAATTGTTGTAAAGAAGAAAATAAAATTATTTTTGTGAGCCTATAGGTTTTGTCATCAAGTCATAAAAGTATATTGAGTCAATGTCATGTATGGAAGACCCTTCTTAGGCATGTTACATATGTATGTGAGTCATTGAAAGAGTCTAAAATACCCTCCAAGACTAAGCTCAAGCTCCTCTAGCAAGTTGACCACAAGATGAAATAATAAACCTACACCAAGTGGCTTGTCAGCCTATGGGAAAGGAGAAGTTGGCTTATTTCATGGGTAACCACTATAAATAGATAGCTCAGAATTCATTTGGAAACAAGAATTTCGTTCAAGGAAAGAAGCAAGAAAGAAGCGTGAATAAATCAAGAAGGAATCCTCATTACTAAGAGAAGAAGAAGGGAAGATATACAAACTATTTCATATATGTTTTAGGGTTGATATCCTCCACACGTGTGAAGATCCAATGGTGTTCTACTGCAAAAAGAACTGAAATACCACAGTCATAGTGAGAGGGTAGTTTTGGAAGAAAAACAATATTATTTTAAAGCCAAATTGAAGGAGAGAATGTCTCCCTCTAGATCGAAGAGAATCAAGGTGTTTTCTTTCTCATATAACGCATTTAGGGTTTCTAAATTACTGTCTAAATTTGTAGGTTTGTTCCTAGGAACCGAAACTCTGAAAGGTGGTTGAAAAGGACGAAGAATCGAGAAGTTTGATTATCATTGACTCAAGGAAGAAGCAACTCATCAAGGAAGCTTTGTGACTTGGTCTTGGAAAACAAAATAGGTCAAAGGTCTTGGACTTGGTATTCATCAAATGAAGTCTCTATAAGAAGAAGAATTCATTTGGGTTTTCCTCCCAAGTTGGAGAGGTTTTGGCCCTAGTTGATTGCCTAAATTTTGTGTCTCTTGTCTCTTTATTTCTTATGCATTGGTAATTGTTTGATGAATAAGAACACAATAATAATATAAGTAAATAGAATACCCTAATCTAAAAGGGTAAAAATACATTCACAAGCAGTTATCTCTAGAAGCAAAATCTCCTAATTGTTATGAGCTAGATTTCTCAACATGGTACCAGAGTTAAGGTGATAAAATCAAGGAAATGGCATCCCATCAAGAGACACACAAGGAATCAAGGATCAAATCTAGAAGGATATCAAAATTGAACTCAAGAAGTGTCAAAACCCTAGATTGAAGAAGAAGTCTACACCAGCAAGAAGTATTTGGATCCTCAAGTCATCTCAAGAGACCACAAAGACCCTACTCAAGTTGAAGGTCTTATAAATCAAGATTCTTACTAGTGAAGCAAGATCAAGGACATTGTTATCATCTTCAAAAGTTCTAAGGAAATTTCCTCTCATTGAAGCAAGGACCTTACCATTATAGAAGATCATCCAAGAATCATGAAGAAGTCATCATTGATCATCATCAACAAGGTCATCGCCATCAAAGGATCTAAAATGATATCCCTCTTTGGAGGATCAAGGATCATTCTCGAAAATAACTATCTTCATCAAGGAGAATCTCTCTAGTAATTATATTATCATAAAAATTCAAAGAGGCAACAAGTGGAAGAAGAATCTTCTCAAGTAAGTATATTTATGTCTAAATCTTTCAAAATGTACTTTTGTAAGGAAAGGAACAATTTTTTTGGGGATTCAACCTATCTTGCATGGAAGAAAAGGAAATATCTTAATCTCATTGAAAATGGGGTTATGGATCATGTCAAAGGATCTATCACCAAACCAGCAAAAGAAGATGCTCAAGCACTTACAAAGTTTATGAAAAGGGAATTGAGAACTCAAAGTATTCTCATAGAATCCATCAAGGATCCCCTCATTCCATATGTATTTAAACTCGACACCCCAAAATAAATATATGACAATCTGGTAGATTTATAAGAGAAGAACTCTACAAGCTAAGGATATCGAAATAAGAAGGAATAACCTCATACTTTATGAGGATATTTCATATAAGGGATAAACTTAAAGACCTAGGAGAAGTAATGTCTGACAAGGAGATGACCATTGTAGTAATAAATGCACTACCAAAGGAATGGTGTAACTTTACTTCAAGTTTTTATGGGAAGAAAGAAGCTACTCCATTCTAGGATCTATGGTCACTATGCAAAATTGAAGAAACCAGGCTGAGGGATAAATATGATGTGGGATCAAGTGAGAAAAATCAAGCATATGCTTCTATGGCAGGAGAAGAGGAAAGTCTGGAAAATTTGGTCCTCAAAAAAATAAGAGGGACATGGCTAAAATTCAATGATATGGATGTCAAGAATATGGGCATTACAAAAGAGATTGTCCTAAGCTCAAGAAGGGCAATAAAAAAAGAGTTAGAGAAGAAGCCCATATCATTGAAGAAGTGGAGGAAGCTAAAAAGAAGAATAGAAAAAGGAAGCAAAATATCTCTATTATGATTGAGATAAGCTTCCTCGTCTATTTATTTTCAAGTTCTTGTTTTCAATTTTTCTGTTGTAATATATGGCTATCATAGGTCACTCATAAAAATAATAGGATGCATCATGTCATCATAGAAGCATTAAAAGAAATATCTCATGACATCGTCATAAAGAAGCATGAAAAATGGATCAAATAGAAGTCTATGGAAAGATATAACTCTTGGTAACCTCAGTTGAAGAATACGTGGCACTTATGGGAAGAGGAATAAAAATTCATCGAGCTCAAATCTCATCATATATCAATCAAAAGGAAACATCTATGGGATAAGGATACTCAATATACTCTATTGGAATCTTCATCAAAATGTTCACCAATCAAAAGGAAGAAAGTGTTTCATCGAGAATTTCAACTTGGGGAATTCATGGGATGATGGTATGATGATAAAAGAAGTCAAGAAGATCAAGGGATTGAAGTTATTTCAATTAAGGAAGTTGTTGAAGGAAGTCTCGATAACCTAAAGGAAAATGAGGTATGTATGCTTGTATTCGATATTGTAGAGTCATGTCATATGGTTGCAATTAACATGGATAAATGCTCTATCTCAAAAGATCAAAAGAAAGGATCTTCTCCTTTAAAAGAATGTTCAAAGGCATGGGTCACACATTTTCTAGATTAAATCAACATAATATGTCCTCATATGAAATATGAGGTGGTTGAAAAAATTAGAGGAACTATGATTGGAAGTTGCTAGAAGGAAACGTGTGAAGAAAGAAAGGAAGAGATCATGAAATATGCAACTATGGAAAAAGGAAATCAACATCTGAGGACTGAGTTATTTTACTAGGATATCTCCATGAAAGATATGAATACTTTGATGAAGTATGAAAAAGAAAGAGACCCTTGACAATATATATCATTTGGATATGTGTTAATGTGTATGCAGGATACTTATGCGAACTAGAAGATGTAATGATGAAAGACCATTACAAAGGTAATTTTGATTTAATGTTTTTTACTTATTTTTGAATGATATTTATATGGGCTTATGCAAGGCTTCCAAGGGAAGATCTATGGATATCTTTCACTACTGATGTCTATATATTAGGATTAAATATCCTTAAGGAAACATGGCATAAAATAAAAGGGAACATGGCATGAAAGAAATGCTAGATATGGATTGATGGATCACTTTCTGATGAAAGGAATAATCACATGACTAACTCGCAGATGAAATTGATGGATGGTCTGTGCCCTACAAAGGAGTCCCAAAACATGAAGACACGTGAACAAAGAAAATAAGTTAATGACATCATGAGGAGGAGTTATTCAAGTGGTTGGTTGTCCCATCACCTCCACCTAAAGAGAAGTTATCGATCCCTAATTAAGAGGGAACCTAGAAATAATTTTCTAACTTGGTAGAAACTTGGAAGAAAATTCCTAAGCCAAGAAGGAGATTAGGTACATTCCTTCTATAGGAATGAGTACACTCCTTCATTGGAATAGATATATCCTCACTAATTGAGAGGGAGAGATAGACACATCATTCTTGTCTTCACTAGAGAAGACAGAATGGAGGATTAGGTAAACATCTGGCATCGAATACTCTTTGAGGATGAGTTAGGATATCCAAGATAAGAGTAGTTGTAGAAGACCAACATTCTTTGAGGATTGGGAATCCAATATAAGATTATTCCTAGTGGAACACACTCTGGGAACCCAGGTAGGGTATGTTCCAAGAGAGACAATGATAAGGATGTCTATACATCATTGGTCTCACTAGCATTATGCTCTGATCTTATGGGGAGATAAATTTGTTAGTCAATTCCTTGTTATGTAATAATGTTGTTTGATATGATGCTATACATATGGATTACTAATCTGACTCTTCTTATGAGAATTCTTCAGATTAAGAATGTCCAAGTATCTTGTATGGATTATGAACACCTCCCTAGTTAAGAGGAAGTGTTGAAAAGTGTAACTATGTTTGGTCTTCATAATGACATGTGTAATTGTGATTTTATGTAATTGATGTAAAGAATAAAATAAAATTATTTTTGTAATGCTTGAATATGGGTTTCATGATCAAGGAATTTTATTTTAGTTAAGTTTCCCATTGTGAGCCTTTAGGTTTTTTTATCAAGTCCTAAAATTTTATTGACTCAATGTCATGTATGGAAGACCCTTATTGGGCATGTTTCATATGTATGTGAGTCATTGCAAGAGACTAAAATACCCTCCAATACCAATACTGAGCTTAAGCTCCTCTAGCAAGTCATCCTCAAGAGGAAATAATAAACCTACACCAAATGGCATGTCGGCCTATGGGCAAGGAGAAGTCGGCTTATTTCATGGGATACAACTATAAATAGATAACTCGAAATTCATTTGGAAACAAGAATTTTGGTCAAGGAAAGAAGTAAGAAATAAGTGCGAATAACTCAAGAAGAAAGCCTCGTCACCAAGCGAAGAAGATGGGAAGATATATCAACTGTTTTAGATATGTTTTAGGGTTGATATCCTCCACACGTGAAAAGATCCAAGGGTGTTCTACTGTAGAAAGAACTGAAATACCACAGTCATAGTGAGAAGGAAGTTTTGGGAGAAAAGAAAGGTGATTTTCAAGCCAAGTTGAAGGACGAAATGTATGCCTCTAGAGTGAAGAGAATCAAGGTGTTTTCTCTCTCATATGCCTATGCTAAGGTTTCTGAATTAGCTCTGAAAGTTGCATGTCTATTCCTAGGAACCAATACTCTAAAAGATGGCCGAAAAGGAGGAAGAATCAAGAAGTTTGACTATCATTGACTTAAGGAAGAAGGAACTCATCAAGTAATCTTGACTTGGTCTTGGAGAGGAAAATATTTCAACGGTATTGGTCTTGGTATTCATAAATTGAATTTTCTATAAGAAGAAGAATTAGTTTGGGTTTTCCTCTAAAGTTGGAGAGGTTTTAGCTCTGGCTGATCAACTACATTCTATGTCTCTTGTATCTTTATTGTTTATTCATTAGTAACCTTTTGATGAAGAATAACACAATAATAATATAAGTAAAGAGAAGACCCTAATCTAAAAGAGCGAAAAATCATTCACAAATAGTTATCTCTAGAAGAGAAATCTCCAAATTGTTATGCCATAGATTTCTCAACATCACCCCCCTTAGTATTTTTCCCAGCAAATCCTTTACAATGATTTGGAAATGGATGCGAGAAGGGAGAAATGCCTTTGTCTGTCTATTCCAATAAAAGGAAATGACCTCGGTACTTGAAGGGGCTTCCATTGAAATGGGTGAAACAAGAAGAACCTAAGTGGTATTAACTTCACTCTCTAAAGGGAGAGTGGGATCGACATAATATGGAATTGATTTGACCAATTAATCAACCAATGGTTCATCAATCTGAGTGGTATGGGTTTCACTCTCCAAGGGAAGAGTAGGATTGACCAAACTTGGAATGGGATCAATCACTTATTCAACTAATATTAGGTTGGGAGAAATCTTACAGTAACCATTTGGAATTTGTTGTTGAGAAATAGTAATATTTTCCAAGGATTTAGAGGCTTCATCCATATTAGGGAAAAGGCAAGTTTTATTAATCCCTTCACATAACCTACAAGGAAACCTAACTTTACCCTTTTCTAAGGAAATTTATAATAACTAGTTGAAGGACCAACAATAAGTTGATGAGAATATCTATACCACACTTCTATGACCTTAGGTATATTAGGACAATCCTTAAGAAGGTGGGAACCCTTACAAATCTTGCAAGGGTATTTGGGCTTGTGATTCATGTTGGAGGGTTCCTCAATATTATCAACACTCAAAGCAATGGTTGGTTGGTTTCCCTATTTCTTGTCTTACTTCTTCTTTTTCTTCATTTTCTTCTTCTTCTTAGCATCCTAGTTACTAGCATTAAGACTTTCACGAGGTGAAGAAGAAGAAAGGGTAGAATAAATGATGGGTGAAGAAGGTAAAGGGTCAACAAAAGGTTTTTTTTGTTTAGGTAAAGAATCTTGGGTATATATTACCAAATACATTGGAAACAACTGTACTGGTAAACCTATCATGAATGTGAAAAGGGATGACATAGACACATAAGGAAGACCAACATTTCGAAAGCAAGGAAAAGGAGTAAGATCCTCATTAAAATGGGGTCCATGATTGGTAAATTTTGGAACTATTGTCATAGTGAATTTCAATCAGGAAATTTTAACAATGTATGATAGTTAAATTCTACAATTTTAATCAATCAAATAAACAGTAGCAATAAAAAGGGCCAGCACGTATCAAATGTTTCCCGAGTTAATGTGAATTTCTATATATTGTTAGGTACATGCAGATAATCTCCTCGAATGTTGTTTTCTGTGTATCACATGAAACAAGGTGGCCGACTCGGTTACCTATGGCAGGTTCGCACCCTAGAGGGAGCTTCCTATATACCCAAGGGTACATGGAAGGGAAATCCATGTTAGTGTTTTCTAATGTGTAGCTATACGATGGGAAGCTTTCTGATATACTCGTCATACGTGGAATTCCTTCTATATAAGAAAACCCTATATACTTCGATGTATGTGGAATATCGACCACCCGCAAAATGAAAAATAACAACAGCTCCTATGTTTCTAGACACTGAAACATGTCTTCTATCTTAGACCAGCACTAAATGTGATTATTGTCGATTAATTATTCCCTTTAAATGTTTCGATTGACTTTATTGTTTAACTTTTCTTTAAAGGTAATCCTAGACTAAAGCATAGAATATGAAATTATAACCTCTTCAATTCGATGAAATCTTATTTACGAGAAATAATAATTCTTTTCAAATAGGCTGAAAATGCAATGATTCACTTCTACAAACAAATTTCAAAATACAAACCAAATAGAAATTCCAAGCAAAATCTCTTTCAGTGAAGTCCCAATAACAAAAAATGTATTTTTCTTTTTTGGTGTTTTATAGAAAGAATAATCATTATTTAATTCAATATAATAAAACAAAAAAAATCAAATTGAAGCTATCTTCAGTGAGAATTACTAACTTTTCAATCAATGAAATAATTATTTCTAGCATGCATAAATAAATATTTAATTAGATTTACTGAAAGAAAAGAGACTAGTACAACCAATTCTAGAAGAAAAAGCTTCTTTTCTGATAGACTAATAAACCAATCAGACCCAAAGCCCTAAAAATTTAAAGATACATAATTTCTCAAAAAGAAAATAAAACACAACAATTTAAATACAAGGTTCATTTTTTCCAAATAAAAATAGATTCAAAAAACCACTGCAAGCAAAGAATTTTAGATTGAGAAGACAACAGTCCTAAAATTTTTCATTTTTCTAAGGTTGTTGCAGGTTAATTGTTCACATGAGTGCAGTGTTATAACTATAACATAGGTAAAGTGCACCAATTTGTCAATTGTCACACAATCATCAAAAGAAAATTAAGACAATTCCTAGCTACCACACTTTCATCATGGGATAGGCATGACGTGTCACACTTTTACTTTAAGAAAGGTATGACAATTGGCAATTGTCGCACTTTTTCCAAAATAAAAGTGCAACATCTGTGATATGCAAAGAAAATTTAAAAAATGCTCAAAAGGTCCAAAAAATACTAGGTTTTAAAAATCAAAATATAGTCACCAAAAGTACTAGAAGGAAACAGAAGGAGAAGGAAGCCATTGAAGAACTAAATGTTCCCTAGTGGAGTCACCAAATTTTTATCTCGAAAAATATCGTTTTGCAAATAGAATAAATTTCCCTAGCCTTGGAAACCAAGCCTACTAACAATCAAACAAACAAATGAAAACATTCTTTATTTGATCATTGAATCATGAATATGAAGAAGATGCAAAGCTCATACCTTTTTACGAAATGCTCGTTGTTGACCCTCATTTCTTCCCTTAATAGCTTTCAACCTTTTCCCTTGATGCTCCAAGAGAAATCCTACAAAGATAGAACCAAACAAGATATCAATGCATAAATTATATCAAAGATTCAATCATAAACCATGTAAGATATCAAGGAGCCTTACAATAAACATTAAAATGTATTTATATTGGGAAGAAACAAGTATTTGTATTAATGATAAAGAGCAGGTTTATTACAACCAAGTGCCTTGACGTCATAAGCCTCCACTCCAAAGATACTGAATCTTCTTTTGCATAACCATCCTTCAATATCAATTGGATAACATAAGGGTACTTTAAAAGCCAACCCCTTCTCCTTCAAAGATCAAAATCGAATTTTGCATATTTGAAATAATAGTCAGAAAGTTTACAATACATATCGTATAAAGTAAAACAATAATTTAAGAAAGAAGTTCAACTAGACAACAAGCATTTCCAAGTAAGGCTTACTTTTGAGCTCATTACGTGAATCTTGTTTATAAAAAGTGGTGCATACCTGCACTTACTTAAGATATCATGGCTAGTGGTTGAAACAAGAACCAAATTATTTGCAACACTAGGGAGACAGAAGTGTTGATCCAAGGGCAATCGATCATGAAAACATGCAAGTCTGTACAATTTTCATCAAAAGAATGAAAGTGCCAACAAACAAAGATATAATCTTCCATGGCTTTGATAAATACTGCACTTTATATTCTTGTAATAATTTTGAAAGAAAAATTTTGTATTTGACCATGCAACTTCACAGACATACTAACGAAATAAACTAACAAAAGAACAATCAAGGAAAGGAATAAGAAACTGAAATTTATTAATGCATGGATGAGCAAGAACGAACTAGTGAGAGTAATGATAGGAATAGAATTTGCACAAAACTAGAGAATGGCATAGAATCTAGCTGAAATACTTATTATTTCATTATGCTCCAATGCACGGTGGCAGTAAGACTTTCAAAATATGAACAAATGGAATGATATATATATATATATATAGATATATAATCTCACCTAATGGGTAGTCAAAAGAAAATCAATTAGTTTAGCATTGACCAATATAAGGTATAATATATAACTTTAAAAAAAATATTTATTTATAAATATTATTGAAAGAAAAAGAAATCAAATGTTTTGATTGGATCATAACTTTGAATCTCTTATTGCAGCTTTATGCCATGTGGATAACTATCTCCTATTTTTTTTGTCATAATTTATTGATGTAGTTGCAATAATTTATGCTATGACTGTTAAATATTTGTGCAATGATTTTTCATTGTTAAGCTTCTTAGAAAAACCAGTTGAAATTAAAATCCTTTAAAATAGTTCATACTCATGTAAATAAGCTATTAACCATCAATTATTGTGCCCCATAATTTAAGAAAGTATTTGAATAAAAAATGAATAGGAACAAGATGGCAATAAATATACCTTTAGTGTAATTATGCAAACTTAGTAGTGGTTATTACCCACCAAAAAATTATGCAAGTCATTATCCCTTAGTAGGAAACTAAAGAATAAGGGTTTTCATGTTTGAACATAAAAAATAAATAAAAATGTTTATTTTATATAATTTTTTTAAGCATATAATAAAAACTTAATATTTTTCTCATATATTTAATATGACATGACAGATGCCTCATCAGGATATATGGGCACATGAACATCGGCCTGCCATGAAACCATGGGGAAAGGAACAGATTACCGAGACAGATGCCTCCTCAGTTCACGCACATCTGCCAACCCGAGGTAAAAAGGAACTGTCTGAAGTTCACCTTGCCGACTCCCCGGCTCTCGAGTGCCCTCCCCTCTCTCCGGCAACCCTTCACCTGCTGGGTACTTGCCTGCAGTCCTCCCCTTCATTTGATACGCCGCTTCAGAATCCATATCCGACATCCACTCCGCATTCCATTCCACCCCCTCTTTTTTCGAACCCTCCTCCCGTTTCGTTGATGCCGACAACCTCCCAGGGTACTCTGTGTCCCCCTCTTTCACTGAATCCAGGCACCAGCTATATAAACCCCCGTTCTCCTATCCGTTCGGGTGGTTTTGTCACACCGCCGCTACCTGCCCGTCCCAATGGATCTGCACAGCAGAGTTCTTCTGATCTGGGCCGCAAACCCAAAGGGATTTTCCTATAGGGAAACGATCGGAGCAGCTAAAGAAATGAAGGTGCCTACGCGCAATTGATTCTGATATCAATCTTACTCTTGGGGAAGACTCTTAGATGGCAGATGTTATGGAGACAGCTCGGAAGGTTATGGTCAGCATGGTTCAAGGACGCACGTATTCGGTTGAAAGATTAAAGCGATGGACTGAATAAATTTGGGGCACCCTCCTAAAGGAGCTTCCTGTGGTCAGGGTGCTTGCACGTGGCTGGTTCGCACTACAATTTCACAGACCTGAATACACTCAATGGATTCTTTCACAATTTTGGCATATTGAAATGGCTCCTGTTTTGCTGAAGCGCTGGGATCCTCTGTTCGACCCTGAGCGTGAACAGTTAGGGGCAAGGCCCATATGGGTCCATCTTCCAGGTTTGCCTATGCAATTTTGGACCGCACAAGTCTTCAAGAGGATAGGGGACGAGCTCGGTACATACCTGGACCACGATAAAACATATGAGCAGTCTGGGATCATGACCATGGCCCACATCCTGGTTCACCTCGACACTAGGCCAGGTCTGGAAGAGAAAATCACCCTGCATCATAGAAGCCTTTCTAGAAAGCAACTGCTGGACTATGAAGGGGCACCGTTTCGCTGCCGTAGATGCCACAAAATTGGTCATCTCTACAAAGATTTCCCTCTGCTTTCCAGGGTGACTTCCGAGGACACAAAGAGACCCCGACTGCAGCCTACAGTGGATCTAAACAATGGCAAAAGAATTCCTGTGGAAGGGGAACTGACACAGACCATCCCCCCAGCAAAGGGGACACCAGTAGGTACCAAGAAGACCGGCACCCGAAGAAAGGCTTCGACTTCCACTGCCCCGCCGTGCACCAGATCGAAGACTGCGGAGCCTGCTCCATCTCATCCAGGACATGCATCTTCTCCCACCTGTTCTCATGCTATATCTGATATATTGCACTCTGTCATGCATTTCCCTTTGGGGTCTTCTCCTTTGGATTAGCTGCCTTTACCGTCCATCTCCTGCACTATAGCTCCGCCCCCCTACTCTTTCCACCACCTCCCCCTCTCATGATCTACAGAAGGACATCCCTGATCCCTCCACCTCCCTGGCTGGCTCCGGTTTGCACTCCTATCACCTTCGAGCTCGAGCTCATACCAGACTTCTTGGTCTGGGATCCTCCCCTGGCAGGCTCCGTAAACCTAAGAGGGGTCGTCCTTCTCGTATCAATTCGGCTATTGAAAATGTTGTTCCTGATGTTGCCCATGGGCAACAGTACACCATTGAACGGGCACTTAGAGCTATTGAGCCCCGGTCAGGAGGTTCCCCATGATTTGGCTCTCCTTCAACTGCAGGGGTCTGGCCAACCCCAAAAAGCGTTTGGCCCTCAAGCGTTTGATTCATGCTTCCAGAAGTGACTTTCTTTTTTTACAAGAGACCCTCTGCTCCTCAGAGGTGGCGGTACAAACTCTACAGGCCCTATGCCCTGGCTGGTATTTTTATGGCATGGATGCTATTGGGAGGTCCAGTGGTCTGGCTATTGGCATAAATCCTAATAAAGGTAGCCCAATTTCCTCCTGGGGAGGCAGAGGCTACCTCAGCATGGATATCTTCATGGGGGAACTGGGGTTTCCCATCTGTATTATCAATATTTATGGACCTAACCAGAATAGGTTGGCTTTCTGACAAGATCTTATGGACAACAATCTTATTACGAGGGCCACTATGCTGGGAGGTGATTTAAACTTCTCGCTGGGTATTGAAGAAACTTGGGGACATCATGCACAGTCGGACCCCATCTCTGATCAGATGCGTCTCCTAATCGATGCAAATAGGCTGGTTGATATCCCTATGAACAAGAAAGTCCCAACTTGGCACAATCAGAGAACAGGGGAGGCTGCACTGGGGAGACGATTGGATAGATTTTTGGTGCACGAGGAATTGATTCCTTTACTCCTGCTGTATAGAAAATGGGTCGGCTCTGGTGGACTTTCAGATCATCTACCAGTACTCCTTCAAATCAGTGAATCAAAAGTCAAGCCCCGCGCCCCTTTTAAATTTTTTGTTGGTCACCTCCAGGACCAGGATTATATTAAATTGGTCTCAGATTACTGGGGATCTCAACCTCCTCTACAGATGCAAAGGAAAGCTGTGGATTTCTGTGACAGACTCAAGGAGCTAAGAAAGATGACTGAGACCTGGGCGAGGAGGAAGCGACTCAGAGATGAACAGACACTCTCGGATACAGAATTTCAGATAGCACAACTGACGGACAAGAAGGGGACTGGCTATCTATCGGAGGATGCAAAACTGGTACTGAATCAACTGGTGGCTCAAAAATCAAAGATTTTACAAGAAAAGGAGGAGTTGTGGAGGTTAAAAAGTAGAGCTATATGGCTGAAAGCGGGCGACAGTAACACAAACTTCTTCCACAATCTTGCAAATGGAAGAAAGGCATCAAACACTATCTGGCAAATGCCCTGTGAAACTGCAGGTTGGGCTACTACACACCAGCAACTGGCCAAATTAGGGGTGGCACATTTCAAACAGTAGTTCACAGCTCCGAATGTCATCAATCTACCAGATATCATCAATCTAGCAGGCAACTTCCCTTGTTTTGTGGAACAAGAGAATATTGAGGATCTCACTCAGCCTGTTACTAAGCAGGAATTGGAAAGCACCCTCAAAGGTTTCAAGAGAGATAAAAGCCCAGGGCCAGATGGATGGCCAGTGGAATTCTACATAACTTTCTTTGATCTGCTGGGAGAGGACCTCTTGGAGGTCATCGAAGAAAGCCGCATCACTGGGCACATACACCCTCCTATGAATTACACTTATCTTGCCCTGATTCCTAAATCAGATGACCCTACATCCTTCAATGACTTTCGTCCAATCTCCTTATGTAACTACCTCTACAAAATCATCTCCAAGATTATTGCAAACCGCATCAAGCCCATTCTATCCTCTCACATTTCTGCTGAACAATTTGCTTTCCTTCACAGTCGGCATATCCAAGAGGCCATTGGCACCGCACAGGAAGCACTTCACTCCATTAAACACAAGAATCTCAAAGGCATATCCCTCAAAATTGATCTTGCTAAGGCTTTTGATAAACTAAATTGGCTCTACCTGAAAATGATCCTCATTCACATTGGTTTTCCACCCATTCTTATAAACTAGATCATGGGTTGTATCTCCACAACATCTTTCGTGATCCTCATCAATTGCTCGGCCTCCACTCGCTTCAACATCAACAGAGGTATCAGAAAAGGTTGTCCCCTTTCACCCTTGCTCTTCCTTATTGTTATGGAAGGCTTAAGCAGGCTCATAGCATCAGCTAAAAGGAACAGGGACATTAGTGTTCTCAAAATCATGGATCAATATTACCTAACCCATCTACTCTTCGTAGATGATATTCGTATATTCATAAATGGGAGTGTGAGGGACACCACTGCCCTAAATGATATCCTCCAGCTCTTCTGTTATGCCACGGGTATGGACATCAACAGAAGGAAATCGACTATGGCCATGATGAAGTGCACAAATCAAGAATCTCTGTTGGCTACTCAGAAATTCCCGTTCCTTGAAATTAATCTTATGGACGGAATCAAATATTTGGGATTCAGACTAAAACCCGACGGATACAGGATAGAGAACTAGTTTTGGCTCATCGCCAAAATTGAAAAGAGGATCAACTGCTGGCATCACCGACTCCTGTCTAAAGCAGGCAGACTACTACTAATTAAATTGGTACTGGAGGCTACCCCAGTGTACTGGATGTCCCTCACTTGGATCCCGAAAGGCATTCTTAACAGGATTAAACAAATTTTCCACAGATTCCTATGGAACGGCAACAAAAAAGGGAAGGTCTTTGCTTGGACAAGATGGTCCTTGATCACTACTTCGAAGAAATGGGGGGGATGGGGTCTTAAAGCTCTCCCTGCTTTTGCCCAAGCATTGGCTGCCAAGCAGGGCTGATTGTTACTTAAACAGGATAGCCTCTCGGTGGAAGTCATCTACCAGAAGTATATATGGCCCTTGAACATCATCGATTGGCTCAAAAGGCCTCAATGGAATCGGTTGGGCATATCGGCAATCTAGAAGGCCACTCTGGAGGCTATGCCGCTTATTAGAGATAATCTATTATGGCGCATTGGAAAAGGGAACGTTGTTCGTATTGGCCAAGATCTGTGGCCTGGCTCTGGGAATGCGCATATCCTACCAGAAGCGGTGGTCCAACATCTAAACAGCAGGGGCATCAAATATCTTTCACAGATCGGCGATCAACAGCAACCCACCATTTTCGCTCAAGCCTGGAGAACCGAACAGCAATGGAACCTGATAGCAGAATGGAGTACTATCTGGAAGGACTACATACAAGCCCTGTTAGAATCTCATATTAGACTCAGGGATGAAGAAGACAAACTTATCTGGGTTGCTTCAAAATCTAGGCAATACATGACGAAGATTGGTTACTACAAATTGATCGAAGATAAAAGACCGGAAATCCATAAGAGCTGGTGAAATGCTATTTGGCACTTGCAAGCACAACCACGTACAAGACTACTTATGTGGAACATCCTGGCAGACAAGATTCCTACAGGATCCAACTTAAGGAAAAGGACTTTTACAGGAACAACTTGGTGCGTCCTTTGCAGATCGGCGGAGGAATCCACTGCTCACTTATTTCTCATCTGTGAGGTCACAAAGGACATTTGGATCCAGACCACCCGAATCCTCAATTTAAATATGGTTTGGCAGGGGGAGGACTTACCCACAACATGAGAGAAGTGGTGGAATGAGGCGACTTTGGAAAAGTCCATAAACTTGCCACTCTTGGTATCCTGGTTCATCTGGCATAGGCGAAATGCCATTATCTTTGAGAACAGCAACATACCCTGGAATCTACTTCCCTCTTCCATTTGTGCAGCATACAATGAGATTCCAAATGATACCAAACAGAAAAAGGCCAAGATCCCTAACCCAGAAATCATAAACAAAGATATGTCGTGGGCATATTTCGATGGGGCAGCTCCACATCAGGGCTGCGGGGGTGGCATTATTCTACACCTCTCAAATACACACTTCTTCCACCTGAGAGTTGGCCTCAGTCCGGGTACCAACAATCATGTTGAACTCATGACCCTGAGACACCTTCTATATTTTGCATTGACAAAAAATTATCATCAATTACAAATCTTTGGAGACTCAAAGACTGTTATTGATTGGGTCAACAACAAATCTCTATGTCATGCATTCTCATTGAAACATATCTTGGAAGAAATTGTTTTATTCAAAACACATTTTGACCAGATATCCGTTTCTCACATTTTCAGGGACAGAAATGAAACTGTTGACCGGCTCTCGAAAGAAGCGACGGATCATCCTCTAGGGGAGTGGCTAATCGAGGAGCACAGTCCTGAGGGGACTCAAAGTTACTATCATAGACCATATATAGATGGTCCCCTACAGGGAGGCGATGGCCTCATATAATTTTGCACTTTTAGAACTATAATTGTACATATCGGTAGCACCTACAACAATTGTTTTTTTTGAAGCTGTTTATACGTCTCTGTATAGTGAACTACATGACAGATCTGTCTTTTATTTTGCTACTATATATACTGAGACAGACATGACCTTATACTATTGTATCCGATGGATACCTATATGTAAATTTTTGCCTTATTTTGAACAGTGGTACACAATCCACACTACAGCATATGCCCTAGGGCATCTACAACATGTAATTTCTCTTAATAGAAATTTGAATTCTCTTCTTCGGAAAAAAAAAATAAAAAAATAAAAAAAAAAAAAAAAAAAAAAAAAAAAATAAAAAAAATAATTAAAAAAAAAAAAAAAAAAAAAAAAAAAAAAAAAAAAAATATGACATGACAAAGAAAGGAAGCTTCCCCAAAACAAATAATTTCAACATATATATTTTAGAATCTAAACAATTTCCCTAACTATTTGGATGCATATTTTGTTTTTGGCCTTATCCTTGTTTTTCTTATTATTAAATTTTCACTTGAATTTAATGTCATTATCACTAAAAAGAATCATTTTCTTGATTGATAGTAAGTATTGATATGAGTATACCATTATGGGTTTTTGAATTTTCTTCTAAAAAGAGTCATATAAATATCTTGCGTTCTTTCATTCATCATGAAATATATTTACAGAGTGTTTTATAATGTTTCTTAGGTTGTTTTAATTTGTAAATATTTCTCTCTATCACAACAATGTTTCAAATTTTCTATTCCTTCATATATGGTTTAGGGTTGTTTTGTTTCTATAATATGTTTGATATTTTAAGCAAAAAGCAACATTTTATCACAATTTTGTTTTCTATAAGCATTTGGGTACTTTGTGAATTGCAATATTATGGTGTTTGTGGCTTCAAGAGATCTAGAACACCACAACAAATATAGACCTTGTAATCATATCTTGCTCTACATAAGAATTTTGATATTCACTTAGGTTACTAATTAGATGTTTTAGCTAGCATGGTAGAAGGTAGAAGAATTTAATGTTTCATATTGTCTTGTATACATACATCATAACATAACATGCTCCTATGGACAATACGAAGGTAACTTTTATTATAAGGAAAATACTTTTCACTTACTTAGGTTGTATTGTCTATGTAAATAGAAATGTTTTCCTTAGTGAATTGGCACCCTCACTTTTCCATCCATTACATCTGTGACAACTTTAATAGATTTAAACATAAATTTCTTAACTTTTTTAACAAACATCGAACACAACTATTAAATATAGGTTCCAAATGATTTGATGTCATGACTATTTACAAGAAGTTTCTCCATCTCAATTTATTCCATTCCAAATTAATTGATGTGATGGATACTTGAGCTTTTACAAGAGTAAATATTGTTACAGTATGATTACAATGGATTTGAAATCTTATATTGTTATAGTATGATTACAATGGATTTGAATCCAGGTTTGAATCCTTAGGTTTAATTAGGGTGGATTAAAATTCAAATCTTTCTATTTAAGCAGTCTAGAGTCGAATACAGTTTCTTTTGTATACACTATTGTTACATGTCACCTATCTCAACATTGGTTCAAACCCAATGCAATATGTTTTTTAAAAAATAATACAAGACCAAATTGAAAGCCTTAGTTGAAAAAAAAAAAAAAAATCTTTTAAAATACAGAACTACCAAGGTGAATAATACTAGAACATGAAAGCAATTTATTTTGCATGAAAACTCAAGCTGCTGAACTATGGAGTCCATTTAAGCATCATTTATAGATATATATATTCCTTAAATAAATAAGACAAATGGATTTAAGGACAAAAACCATCTAGTTAAAAAAGTATGATCCGCAAACATTTTCTTGAATCAAAATAAAACATAAATTAGTAAAAATCATGATTACTATTAATTTCTATATGGACATTTTGAGAAATCTACACTAGAGCAAAGGAAAAATTTTACCCTAAATATATTTTTTCTTGTTCTAGTACCCACAAGGACATTAATTTTTGTCTCACAACCTTCTTATCCAATCTTGGGAAATAATAGGGCAGACAATGGTTCACATCTTCTGTAGAATTGTTGCCATGGAGATGGTTGGAGCTATTGATTTGAATGATCCTAGTTTTCTCCTCCTAAGATTTGGTTAACCAAATTACACTTTCTCATATTTATATTTAAAAACTAGTTGGCTTCAACTAGAAACCAGTCCAAACTGGCCGGTTTAGGAAGGAACCAACCAACTTTCCCATAAAACGGTCAGTTCCTTCATAAACTAGACGATTTATTGCCAGGTTAGCTACAAACCCCAGATAATGCAATTTTCTGAGTTTTGATTTTTCCCTCCAAAAACAACCTATCTAAGAAATGCATGCCTCCCTTCTCATTTTCTTCACACATATCAACCCTTGCAACACTAGCAATTAATGCCAAATGTTAATGTTAAATTAATTTTTAACATTACCATGAAATGACTTAGGATGTTTAGAGTGGTTTAGACCTCATTAGATTTCATATGGAGAAACTAGAATTTCAGAGTTCACTCAAAATTCAACAGACGAGTTCACTCAAAATTCAACAGACTTAATGGTTTTCAAGATTTCATGGTTTGGGGGTTTACAATGTTTCCCTTTGGTTCTATCATGCATGAGGGTATGATATTGGCATTTGATCAAGTGCATGAAGCCCTTTAAGGACCTTGATGTTGGTGGCATTGATTTTTGAACTTTGTTGATGTGGGTGGTATTGATTGTTGAACTCCTCTACCATGGCCTTAATAGTAATGTACCCTTCACTCAAAGAAGAATAATTGGTTAGGGATGCTAACATTTTTCTACCACATTATAAGGCTAAGGAGATGAACCCTTCACTCAAACCAAAATCACTAGTTAGGCATGCTAAACTTCAATTTCTATCATATTATAAGGTTGAGCAATCCAAGTCTGAAGACTTTGAGCAAGATGATGTTATGTATCTCTTGTTGATGATCCCATTTTTAATAGCGTTGAATCAATGATGAGTTTCAGGAGTGACCATGTTGATCAATGATTTGTAGTTTTGATGTCTATTTTTGTTTCTACTACTACCACTACTGCTAAGGTTGCAAAGGAGTTTTAGGAGTCCTCAAACACTCCGCCAGATTATTTATGTAGCTTGGGTTGATGATCCCTTGTCTAGTAGTGGTGATGATTTTGATCATGATGATCACTGATATGTATACTTGTAGTAGGTCAGTGACCCCATAGCTTATAACATTGTTTTTTGCCTCTAGAGTCCATTTAGAGCCTCATTGATTATGTATTATGTTGCTAATATGTATTGCACTCAGCATCAATTTTATATTTTTACCTTTACCTCGTACAAAAATGAGCAAAATTTGCATATTTTATCTCTATTGGTTTCAAATCATGGTTTTAAATCTTAAAAATAGCTTTTTTCATTAAAAACTAAGTATTTCATGTATTTTTTTAAAAACCGGCTCATTGAAATCTGACTAGACCCAGTTTGACCGGTTTAGGTTTGAAACCCGGTTTGATAGGTGGACCAGTACGGTCACCAATTCAAGTTTATAAAACTATGATCTACCTTATCATCTCCAACCCTCATCTTCATCCATGATTGATATCATCCTTATGTTGTCATGATTTTAAAATATTTGCAATGAGTTTTCGTTGTTAAGCTCTATAGGAAAACCACCTAAAATTAAGATCCTTGAAAATAGCACATACTAACCTATTTACCATCACTTATAGCCCACCATAATTTAAGTAAATATTTTCATAAAAAAATGAGTAGGAGCAAGATGGAAATAAATATACCTACTAGAATTTATTGCCTAAGATTATTTATGCTTCAACATGTAGGAATAAAAGTGTAAATGTGGAAACTTCGTAGTGGTTACTAGCCACTAAATATTTATGCATATTCTTATTCCTTAGCAGAAAATTCACTTTTTCACTTCATATATCAATTTGCAATTTTTCTAAAAACATCACATCCACTTAAATGGTAAAAACCCTTTGTAGCATTTATTTATTTATCAATCTAACTACTCATCATTAAATTTCAAAAATTACTTTATAAAGTTTTCTTTTTCTCCAAAATTCATTTCTATGCCTTCTCTCTTTTTATATAAATTATTTATTTATCAATCTACATAATCATCATTGAATTTCCAAACTAAAAAAAGGTTTTGTTTTTCCCTAGAATTCATTTTTATGCTTTCTCTACTTTTATATTTCCTTGAATCATCTTCCTTATCTCTTTTTTCTGTTTATAAAAATATTTATTTATCAATCTACCTATCATCATTAAATTTCCAAACTTAACAAAAGTTTTGTTTTTCCCCAAAATTCATTTCTATATTTATATATTTTATATTTCCTTGGAATCATTCTTCCTTATCTCCTTTTTTTTTAAATATATCTTGTATTACTAATCTAAAACAACAAAGATTACAAAAGAGTTTGCATTTAGGGGTTACAAAAGAGTTTGCATAGATATTCCTTATCATTATTAATTGATTTGTTGCATTCAGCAAAGTTCCAATTTTTTTCCATATTTTTTTTAAAAAAATCTTAAAATATTTATGAAAATCCTTATTCCTTAGTAGAAAATTAAGTTTTCCATTTCATATATCAATTTGGAATTTTTCTAAAACCATCACATCCACCACCTAAGTAGCAAAAACCCTATGTAACATTTATTTATCTATCCATCTAACTACTCATCATTAAATTTCAAAAAATTACTTTAAAAAGTTTTTTTTTCTCCAAAATTCATTTCTATACTTTCTCTCCTTTTATATAAATTATTTATTTATCAATCTACCTAGTCATCATTGAATTTCCAAACTAAAAAATGGTTTTGTTTTTCCCTAAAATTCATTTTTATGCTTTCTCTATTTTTATATTTTCCTTGAAATCATCTTCCTCATCTCTTTTCTCTTTTTTTATATCAATTATTTATTTATCAATCTACCTACTCATCATTAAATTTCTCTTTTGTTTATCAATTATTTATTTATCAATCTACTTACTCATCATTAAATTTCCAAAATTAAAAAAACATTGTTTTTCACCAAAATTCATTTCTATATTTTCTCTATTTTTATATTTTTCTTGAAATCATCTTCCTTATCTCTTTTTTTTTATAATAAATTTTATAATCAATCTACCTTATCTCTTTTTTTTATATAAATAAGTTATTATCAATCTACCTACTCATCATCAAATTTCCACACCTAAAAAAGTTTTATTTTCTCCAAAATTCATTTCTATACCTTGGAATCATCTTCCTTTTATCTTTTTTTTTTTAATATATCTTCGTATTACTATCTAAAACAAAAAAAGGTTACAAAAGAGTTTGCATCGACATTCCTTATCATTATTGTTTGATTGGTTGCATTCAACAGAGTTCCAAAAAAAATTCCATCTTTTTTTAAATAATCTTACTACGATCATATAAATAAAACAAGCTTTCCAAATCACAATCATATGTTTGTCGCCATGTGCTTTTCGAATGATATTCATGTTTTTGTCTCATCCTTTGTTCATAGAATTTGGTTTCACATATGCCACAATATTTCTGGATTAGTGATGGTGGTAAGCTAAAAGATAAGCGCATTTTTAATAATATATTTATGGTTAACCAGATAATCCTACTTTGAATCTGATGAAAATTTATGTCATGATTTCGTAAGCAAATGTTCCTCTTTGAATTACATCGGAACCTCTGAATGAAAGATTAGACGACGGCTTCCTTCTAGCGAGTGTTAAAAAGCTTTTCCGTTCATCGTATTTCAATAAAGTCCACAGTGGGCTGAACTGGAACCTCGTCTGGATAATTCTGACTGGTTACCATTACCTTTAAATTAAAAAATTATACTTTAGACGGCCATATGTGTAGAAGCTTGTGGCTTTCACTGCGTCAACCGTTCGGTGGAAATGTCACATGCATGCATTTGAATGATTCAAAGTTACCCTAATTTAGGGTTGGTTTAACTTAGGGTTTCTGGAAATCTTGTCGATGGCTCAAATACGATAAGCCCCACAACAGATATGTGATTGGATATTCTTTTGCCGCGTGTCTCGCCCGTTTACGTCTCTCCTCTTTGCTGACTTTGCACGAAAGGCTCAGGCTCCCAGATAGCGTCTGTGCGTTCCAAGAAAAGAGCACTCAACCGAAAGGTAGGTAGGTGGGTTAAGTTTTGTATTATCCAACGAAATGTTCATGCTCCACCAGTCTATGTTTTGTATTACCAATTTTATGGTGGCCCTTCACTCCAGTCTGCAGCCAACACATACTTAACCAGTCCTGAAATGAATGGCACCGTTCATACAAGCAATCTAATATGGTGTCCAAGTTCTCCTTGCGATTGTTTATTGTATTACCCGCACTTTGAAACTTTGCTTCCAAGGTTTCAGCCGTTGTTGCATTGAA
Organism: Pinus taeda; assembly: GCA_000404065.3. Classification (NCBI taxonomy): domain Eukaryota; kingdom Viridiplantae; phylum Streptophyta; class Pinopsida; order Pinales; family Pinaceae; genus Pinus; species Pinus taeda. Next base: position 396,282 of record APFE030287826.1, on the reverse strand, counting down.
TTTGGTCAGCGGTTTGTGGGACGTCTGAAAATTGTTCGCTTACCTGCATATTCTTGTTGTTACGAATTCGAATTGTAAGTTTCGCTTTACTGTTCAGTTTGTTTCAGGTGTTAGAACAGAAGCAGTTTCGATGTTCGAAACTATCGATATTGGAATCACAGAAAGATCTAAGAGCGCCGAGGAATTCACACCGAAGATGGCAGATCCTCCAAAAGCCACCAAAACCACGCTCAAATGTCTTATGCAATCAGATCCCACCTTTCTTTCAACTAGCAATCATTCATCAGACGAGAGTTTGGGCCCGAACAACAGCTCAGGTATGAAGTCGAGGTACAGCTTTCTATCAGCCGGCACCGTTTCCCCGGCGAGATTCAGTCCCGCTTCACCTTACGCGATGTCGCCGTGGAGCAACGCGTCGGCATGTCCTTCCCCGTGGACATTAATGTCTCCTCTGCACTCCCCCTTCTTGACGCCCTTCATGGACGGCATATCCTACGGATGCATCTCTACCTTGGTGAGAAAAGATGGCCACGTATCCGCACTCGCTGTGTCTGGCGACGGCCTGCTTTACACTGGCTCAGAAAGCAATAGCATTCGCGTCTGGAAACACCCCACCCTTCACGAATACGGCTGCCTCAAAGCCGGTAGCGGGTTCGTTAAGGCTCTGTTGCTTGTGCGTGACTACGTTTTCAGCGCTCACCACGACCGGAAAATCCGCGCATGGTACCGTCCTCGAAAGAATTCCCGTGTTTGCAGGCGAGTAGGCACCCTTCCTACCATGAAAGATCAAATACAGAGTTCAATGAATCCCAAAAACTATGTCGAGGTTCGGAGGTCTCATAGTGCTCTTTGGATCAAGCACACGGACGCCATTTCGTCGCTGGCCTATAACGAAGAAGGGGGTGTGCTGTATTCGGGTTCGTGGGACAAAACCGTGAAGGTCTGGAGAATGCGGGATTGGAAATGCATTGAATCGATCGTGGCTCACGACGATGCCGTCAGTTCTATAGCTGTTGCGACGGATGGATTGCTCTTTACCGGCTCGGCTGACAGTACAGTCAAAGTATGGGCACCGATTCCGGGAAAGGGAAAAACAAAGCATGTACTCGCACAGACTCTGACCGTCCAACAAGCTGGTGCAGTGAACGCTCTTGCCCTTAGCACGGACGGAGCGATTCTCTACTCGGGATCGGCCGACGGAGCTGTTAATATTTGGGAAAGAAAAAAACCCATCTACATGAATTCGACGATGCAATTGGCCGGGTCTCTAAAAAGCCACAAGCATGCAGTGTTGTGTCTGGCTACTGTTAAGAATCTTGTTTTCAGCGGGTCGGCGGATAAGACGATTCAGATATGGAGACGGGATCCGATCGGTGGTTTCCATTCGTGGTTGGCGGTGTTGCAGGGCCACAGTGGACCCGTAAAGTCCATCGCAACGGCTGCTGACGTTTCCATTTCCCATGGCTTTCTTGTTTACAGCGGGAGTATGGACAGGTCAGTGAAGGTATGGTGGGTTGAAGACAATGATTCTTCACCAAATCCAAATGCAACATACTATTCCACAAATCCTGTGCTGTCGCCCGCCTCGGTGCAACAAACACTCGCATAGTAAATCAATGCGTCGCCCGGAATTGTAGTTAAAATTTGCCAGACGACTCATGCATTAAAACACATAAAAACCAACGGAAAAAGGCTAGCGCGCCCAATCAGAGTTCCCGTTGCCGCAGACAGCCATAAACTGAGTTCATGATTTATTAAGAAACATCTTCTTCAGATGAAAACCATGAACTTAACGGCAATAGGCTGTAAGGCCGCTGGAAAACCAAAGAGATAAAGTACGTGCCCGTGAGTTCGGTATGAATGACGTGGGAAGTTTGTTGTCACAGATGGGCCAAGTTTATTCCTTTAGTTGCCTGCTGTACTTTTAGATTATTTAAAGAAAGCTCATCCATGCATTTGCTTTTGCAATGTGCTCTTAGGTCGCGTCACATCCAACGCCCTAAATGACAACCAGAATTACAATGGTGTATAACCAGAATTACTTTTCGAGTATAATGTATAGGTTTGGAGTGTATATAGGTTTATTAATGTAAAATGATTCTATTAGTCTGTCCCTGACGCAGGATTGTTAGGATTTTAGCCATGTTTATTATTATTATTAATTCATAGAGTTACCAGGTTTAATTTTGAAAATTATATATATATTATAATATTAATAAAAAATATTTTTTACAGGTTTCTTCAGCAGTATCTGCACAATAATACTATGTGATATTTGTTTTACTTATTTATGCTATAATTTATGGGTATGATTATTGATTTTTAGATATTTGTGTAATGATTTTTTATTCTTAAGTTCATGGAAAACCATCTAAAAATACAATTCTTGAAAATAGCTCATATTTAGGTAGCTAATTTACTATTAGTTATTTCAGGCCATATAAGTAAGTCCACTGGGATAAGATGCAAATGAATATACTTAAGCTGAGTTAAGCTGAGTTCCTTTAGTGTTTTATGCAAGAGTAAAATTGTAAATGTGTAGATTTACTAGTGGTTACTACCTACTAAAATTTATGTAATAGCAATTAATTTATCCACTTCATATTTCAATTTATTAGTTCCTCCCAAAACAAGCTACAAGGTTTGTTCACTATTAATTTAACAATGACTAATATAAATTATAATTTTTGAAAATAAAAATATAATTTATAATTTGACATACAATTTTTTTTTGAAAAATATAATATATATAAGATTGAAATTATTATTAAAATAAAAGTAAAAAAATATTATTAAAAAAAATTTGTGTTCTATATAGATTAACAAAGTCTTTTAAAATTTTATTTATTTTTATTTTTTATTACTAATTTTTTGAATTCTTGTGGTTTCCTAACAAACTTTAAAAAAAATCAATAGAATTTAAGAGGAAATTATTATTATGCCTGTTTAAATTTTAAACAAATTTCTTGAAAGTATCCATGTTCTTGTTTGGTTTGTTCATGTAAGACTTAAATTTGAAAAGGCCATAGAATTAATTTAATCAATTTTATTTAAATTTCTTGAAAGTGTCCATGTTCTTGTTTGGTTTGTTCATGTTATATTTGAAATTTGAAAATGCCATAGAATAAATTTGCCCAATAATAGAATTTAGCTAACTTATAATTTAATCAATTTTATTCATCAAAGTAGGTAAATCATTTCACCATTATTATTATTAAAAAAACAATATTTTTAACTATTATAATACATAATGGAAATATTTTCACTTTTTATTTAAATAAAATTAATTGTTAAAATAAATTTAAATTGTATATAACTTAAATAGAGTAAAATGTGACAAAATGTTTTGTTAAACTATTATTATATGATGTAAAGGTTAATTTCGAATTTTTTTGATCAAAAATCAAACCATGTTAAAAGCTGTTATAAATACTAATCCAGATAATTTTAACACTTATATACCCATAAATCATGACAACTCAATTAACCAATTAAACGTACCCATCATCTCACTTTTATATATATATATATGTTAAATCTCATCTATTTTTACATTTTTAAAAGTAATTAGATATTTTTCAACCTAGAATAGTTCAATGACTTAATGTTAATCATTTGGTCATTTCTATAATCCTAATTTGTTTTATCCTATTAGACCCCACACTAAAGTTCAACCGACTAGCTACCAAAACATAAAGCATTCAAGGTTGACGAATAATTGATTTTAAATTTGCGTTTTCTTGCGAGAGGAGGTATACTGAAAATCCGATGCTCTTTACCCTGCGGACGTACACGATAAACAATTTTCTTGCGAAAGAAGGTTACCGAAAATTTGATATTCTTTACCCCACTTTACCTACATAATAAACAATTTGACGCAAAGTTTTGTCAAAAATAATTATTTATAAGAATAAAGGAATATTATAAAATTATAATAATTAATATAATAATAATGGTTTTAATAAAATAAATCAAACCATCATTATAACTTTAAAAAACAATATAATTTAAATATAAAATGTCCAAAGTGGCTATCCATGTGCCCAAGTTATTAATACAGTAAATTGCTTTTTTTAAGATATTAATATTGCTAAAGAAATATTAAATATTTATTTTAATCAGTATAAAACTTAAAATATATAAATACATAAATATATATATATTGACAGATGAGCAATGTTCACCTATGATTTTTTCAATAAAATTAAGTAAACGTATGAGCATGAGAGGGAAAACTCGAAAAAAAGGCATCGCCTCACGTCGGGTTTAGTTCATTACGATGATGTGAAGCGATTATTTTTTTGGAAAAACATGAACCTGCCATCCTGTCATGTCAATCGTGTGCTTTGAGAAAACTGATAGACGGAGATATTGAGTGCCTAAGATTTGTTGACAATTGTGTGGTTGCAAATCCTTTGTCTAACAGTGGCCGCTGCCATTGATCGTGTGCTCTCTGTTATAAACGGTGGTATATAAATTTAAAATAAAGTTTATCATATTATAAACGTTATAGGTTTTTTGGCCAGTTAAAATATTTTTTATTATATAAGGAAGATTTTCAGAATGTGTTGGAAATTTTATGGATAGGAGTTAGGTTAAAGAAAATGACTTTATTTTTATCTATCAAAATTTGAAAAAACAGATTTAAAATATTTTCAAAAAATAATGAAACAAGTCTTTTATCGTATCTTAAATTAAAGTCATCTTTATCTAGATTATAAATTCAAACAAAACTGTAAAATTTAAGGTCAAAAAGGATTTCACTTTGATGAAATCCTAATTAAATTTAAATTAAAAAAAAAACAAGAAAATCTTAATGAAAATCTAAAATTGATTTGATTTATTGATAAAAAATGAAATATTAAAAATAATGAAATTCTTTATATTTTAAATTTATTTATAATATAATTTTTAATTTTTAAATTATATATTTAATATATAATACAGTTAATGTCGCTTAAAAACTGTCTTTTTAAAATACTCCATATAAAGAATTAAGAAAAAAAATTATAATTCTTATAAAATTTCTATCAAATTTAAACATATAAATTAAAAAATAAAAATACTTCAAAACACTTAATTAATAAATTAAACCTATAAATTTAGACTTCTTATAAATCCCTATCAAATAAGATAATAAATAATAAATAAAATACACTGCAGAAAAGATTTATAGTAAAAACCAGGTTAAAAATAAAAATAAAACATGAATATTGTAAATCCTTTAAACATGTTAAAGTCTCGTTTCTTTTTTTTTTTCTAATTTCCCTTCAAGGAAGGTTTGAGGGTCGTCACGTACGTTGTGCACGTATCCAAATTAAAAAAATGGCATCTCATCAATAAAGGTATGTCATGTACCTCTTACTATCACATAAAAAAAATTATTACCTTGTTTAACCTATGGCAAAACTTTTTAATAACTTATTATTCCATATGTTAATACATGATACTACTTTTGTTTACAATGTTAAATAGTTCTGGTAATCGGGAAAACTTTCTGGTAGTATGACTGTCTTTCGCATTAAAGATTCATAGTACCTCACTAGTTACCGGATTCACCTACACTTTCCACTTGGCTTGATATTTATTTCCCGCTCTGTCATGGTGGCGTGGTAAGGGCAAGAGTACTATCGGCTATTGTGCACCTCAGGCTCCTCCAGTCATCAATGGTGAAGCTTTTGAATGGCAGATCCAAGGGCTGAACGTTGATCTTAGGGTTTTGCAATCGTTTACTCTGGTGTTATGGTTCATTATGTCCATTGTGTCTTGGCGCCCGTCCCCGCTCCACTCCGCCTTCTGTCGCACCGAACCTGTGTGTCATGTCGTGTTTGTTACCCAAGGTTCGAGTACAGGGACTGGTCTACCTAGTTTTCAAGTAATTTATGCGCTCCTGTAAGTGTTCATCGTGTTTTCTTTTGCTTCCAGCTCTTTTCATTTTATTTGCAACCCTTAGCTCATGACTTTAACAATCTCTTTTATTTTGTTTGTCTTTTGAATGAAAGAGGAATGGGTGTAGCCAAGGGATGTCGGCTTGCATTATGCGATGGTTGAGGCTTCTTAGACTGCCTACCTCTAACGTGGACCACCAAGTAAGCATCAATGATTCTGGTTTGAATTTGTCAATGGAGAGTTCAATGTATTAAGAGCTGCTGTCTCAAGGGTTTATAGACCTTTCTTTTTTTTTAATGGTTCCAGTTATGGAGGAAGTTCCTAATGTGCCTGGAGCAGAAGTTCTTTGTGGCCTTTCTTCGGTGTTAAATGGGTTTTGAGGCCGCGGGTCATCTTGGCCTGAGAATTGGCCACATTGATGCATTTTCAAGCTTAAGTCGCCTTTGATTAGTTTGGTTGTAATTATGTGAACAAACTTCTTTGGGTCCATTTGTAATTGTTATAAATTATCTAGGGTCGAGCCCCTGTAAGTTATTCTGATTTGTTGGTTAAGTTCTCGTCTTTACCAGTTTAGTTGAGTCCTTTTGATAGGACTAAGTGTTGGTTTAATTAAATTATACTCAGACTTAAGCAGAGTCCATAACGATTTCTGGCATGAATTTTTGTACTAAATTTATGGGTTTGTATAAATTTTCCAAATTATAAACAGTCTAATTTTCTTTTACGCTTTCAGCACTCAGACACTACTCTTGTATTGCGGTTTCGCTCTTATTGTTATCTTGATGCACAGAGTTCTATACACATGTTCTTATATTTGAAGCAGTAAGTTCAGGGTATTTAGGTGCCAACATAATTCTGTTTAAAAGGTCATTTATTCATATGGGCACCTGGGTTTATCTTTTATGTTGAAATTCTTTCGTTTTACCTCAAGTACTACAACAAGTCATCCTTCTATCCGCCTGTTGGTTGAAATATCTCCCTGACTGCCAAAACCCTCTCAGGGTTTCTTCCTATACTACTATAGTAGGAGATCCTCTAGAGAGGCTCAAGACTTCCTTTCCTGTGCAACTCCGTCGAGGTTGCATGTTCTGAGTATTTTAATCTAACTCAAATGATGCTTGGCCCAACTTGATTAATATGTAGGATGGTAATCTGCTATGATTCTAAGGTTCGAGTACCTGACCCAACTCGCATTCGTTCTGAAGTTTTATTATTTTTTTAAGAGCATTGCAGCGTTCTTTTCGGTTTACACAAGAATTTTATAAAAGGTTAAGATGCTACTTGCGCTTGTTTGTTTTCAAAGCATTAGCTGCCTATACTTTGTCATCTCATAGTTCTCAAATGTGCTCTTTTCTTTTCTGTTTGTCAAAGTTGCATTATTAAGAGTTCAATTTTCATTTCTATTGTTGTATTCACAATCTTTTGATTTATTTATTTGACTATCACCACAGACTTTAACTTTTGTTCCTAAATTTCACTATTCAAGATTGCTTCTACACAACAAATATCCCCTAGTTATTTTCCTTGCATTAACAAAAAAAGAGAGAACTAACTTTCGTCATATAGTCCTCTGTTAACCGCAGGAAATAAACTGTAACTCTACTTCTCATTTCCAAACAGATCACATAAAGATTATCTAACAGATTACCCGAGTGATTTTTCTTTACTTACCTGGTCTCTTCCAAGCGGTAAAGGACTCCTCAGAAGTTCACCTGGATTCTCTGTTGTTTCTCGACCACCCGACCATGAGATTCGTCTTTCAGGACCAGAATCTCCCCCCTAGCTCTCTTGCAGGACCACTATCCTCAGCAAGAATACTTGCACTTAGTGCTTGGCTATTTGGTCATCACTAGACTTAGCCCTCTATTCTTTTTTGCCTATCCCTATAGCGCATATTTTTCCTCCCCTCACTTCCTTTTCTCCGGAAGCCTTTCTAGTTAGGGGAGGTAGTTAGGGTTGCAGTCTCAGCAACTGTCTTTTCCCAACTTCCTCCTTAAGAAGTTCCCAGTACTTCCAAGAAAACATTTATTATTTAAAAAAATAATAATAATAAAAATATTGTTAAATTTCAAACAACTAACAATGTCATATTCAGTTTTGTCTTTTACCACAGTAAAATCAAATATTTACATTTTCCCGAGGCATCACATCTCCCCCTCCTGAAATTGGATATCGTCCCGATGTCTTTTGACAATGAACAACCCTGGGTAAGCTTGTTTCATGAGCTCTTCATCTTCCCAGGTGGCCTTGTCAGGCCCAAAGTGCTGCCACTACACTTTAACTTGGCTAATATCTCGCTTCTGCAGAATTACTTGTCTCCGGTCAAGGATGTTTAGTGGTTCGACCAAGATTTCTCCTTCCAGTTCGACCTATATATCATGCCATCTCATTACATATTTAGGATCATAAACATATTTTTTCAACACATAAACATGGAAGACATTAAGGACTCATATGTGACTTGGCAAGGCGAGCTGGTAAGCCACCGGTCCAATTCTTACTAAGACTTGGAATGGTCCACAAAATCAAGGTGCCAACTTAGCGCAACAGTTCCATTGTAGTGTGCTCTTTTTTGCTTGTATTCTTACATATACATGGTCACCGACTTGGTATTCCTTGAATTTTCTTTTCCAGTCAGCAAAATTCTTTTGCCTGTCCTGAGCTGCTTTTAAATTGGACCGTACCTTCTTAACCATTTCCTCCATCTCCTTAAGCATTTCGAGACCTAACATCATTTTGTCTTCCGATCCACCCCAGCTTGATGGTGTGCAACACTTCCGCCCATACAATACTTCAAATGGGCTCATTTGCAGTGATGTATGTTAGCCATTATTATACGCAAACTCGACCAAGTGCAGGTAATCTTTTCACTTGGTTGGTTGCTGCATTACATATTCCCTTAACATATCTTCCACCACCTAGTTCACCTGTTCTATTTGTCCATTAGTCTGAGGGTGATATGTTGTACTGAAATTCAACTGAGTCCCTAATTTTGCAAACAATGTTTTCCAAAAGACCGATGTAAATTTTACGTCACGATCTGAAATTATTGTTTTTGGTAACCCATGCAACCTAAATATGTTCTGCATAATAATATGGGTGATCTGTACAGCTCTGTAAGTAGACTACACAGGTATAATATGTGTTGATTTACTTAATTTGTCCACCACCACCATGATGGAGTCGTTATTTTTTATTGTCTTGGGCAAACCTATTATGAAGTCCATAAAAATGGTTTCCCACTTCCATTCCGGAATGGGTAATGGTTGTAATAACCTCGCAGGGTGTTGATGTTCTGCCTTAATTTGTTGACACTCTAAACAACGTGCCAAGTACTCAGCCACATCTCTTTTCATACCCAGCCAGTAATATTCTTTCTGGAGTGCAGTGATCATTTTCTGATATCCAGGGTGTCTAGCATAGTGACTTTTATGAAATTCATCCAAAATCAAGTTTTTAATGTTGTTTTGATTGGGCACATATAGCCTTTTCTTGTAATACAACATTCCAGTAACATCCACTACATAACCTTGCTGATTTTCTTTGCTGGTTGACTGATGTAGTTGTTGTTTTATTTGCTGATATACGGTATCTTGTTCTGCTGCTTTTTTAAGCATCTCTTCGAAGGGGCTTTTCCATTCGCTACAGGAAATTTCATATAAACATTGTAATTTCTAACTTAAAGCGTCCACCACCCGATTCTCTTTCCCCTTCAAATGTTTGATTTCGAAATCAAAACTGCTTAGGAAATCCACTCAACATGCTTGTGTAGCATTTAAAGTGGGCTGGCTAAAATAATTGGTCAGACTATGGTGGTCTGTTAATAGTAAAAATTTCCTTCCCATAAGATAATTTCGCCACATTTTCAAAGCGTGAATGACGGTTGCCAACTCAAGATAATAAGTGGAATATTTATGTTCATGTTCTTTTAGTTTCCTTGACTCATAAGCAATTACCCTCCTTCCATCAACACGCCTCCTACACCTTCTTTGCTTGCGTCAATGCACAACACATAGTCCTTACTAGGATCAACTATGCTTAGAATGGGCGCGGTGGTGAGCAGATGCTTAAGCTGTTCAAAACTCTTTTGGCATTCGAGGGTCCACTTAAAAGTTCTTCCCTTTTTATATAAGGAAATGATCAGATAAGCTACTCTCGAAAAACCCTCTACAAACTGTCTATAATAGCCTGCTAAACCCATGAAGGATCTAATGTCTGCCACATCCTTGGTTACCAGCCATTCCATTATGGTCCTTATCTTTTTGTGGTCCACCATGATTCCCTCTTTGGTGATTATATGCCCCAAATATTGTATTTATTCCTTCAAGAAATCGCACTTGTTGAATTTGGCATATAACCGATGTTCTTGGAGGGTTTGCAGTACCAATATGAGATGTTCCCTATGCTTTTCCATGATTCGGGAATATATCAGTATATCATCAATAAAAATCAGCACAAATCTATCCAAATACGGATAAAATATGTTGTTCATCAAACACATAAAAGTTGTGGGCGCGTTAGTTAACCCGAAGGGTAACACCACAAACTCATAATGTCCATGTCTTGTTCTAAAAGCAGTCTTAGCTATGTCTTCCTCCTTGATTCTAATTTGGTGATACCCTGATTGCAAATCAATCTTGGAGAATATCGTTGCTCCTTTGACTTGATCAAAAATCTCATCAATCCAGGGTAAAGGATACTTATTCTTGATTTTCAATTTATTCAACTAACGATAATCCACATGCATACAAAGGGTCCCATCCTTTTTCTTAAAAAATAATATCGGGGCTCCCCAGGGTGACACACTGGGGCGAATATAGTTTTTGTCTAACAACTCCTATAACTGCATTTTTAGCTCTGTCAATTCTAGTGTGCTTATTTTGTAAGGTGCTCAGGATACCGGGGCAGCCCCTGGCACCAATTCGATGGTAAAGTCTATATCTCTTTTAGGTGGTAGCTTGGGAATCTCTTCCGGGAACACATCGGCAAATTCCTGTATCACTAGAATGTTTTCCAAGGTGGCTACTTTGTCTTTTGAGTTAGCATAGCCCACTTAGATGGCATAAATCTGACATCCCTTTCTAATGCACTTTTCTAATTGAGAGGCGGTTATTGGTCGAACCTGTACTGGCTGCTTAATCCCTTGCATATCTTGCCTTGCTCCAAGCTCATATTTGTAATAAATAGACTTTGTTTTACAATTGACTATGGACCAGTGTTTTTCTAACCAATCCATACCGATTAGAACATCATATGACCCAAGGGGAAGCACATTTAAATATGCCATCACTGGCTGTCCTGCTATCTTTAAAGGGCGGTTATTGACTTTTGCAAGCACTCATCTCTTGGCCCCTGTAGCCAGCTGTACTAACCAAGGGTTCTGGAATTTAACAGGTTGTAATCTATAATTCTCTACAACCTTAAGACTAATGTAACTTAATGTGGCTCCAGGATCAATCAAAATAGTTATAGTAAGGTCTAAAATTTTACCTTCGAATTCTGCCATGGTCGGCTGGTACTCCACCTGACGATCTTCCGGGGCAGCATTAATCCGTGGTAGGCTACGTCCTATATCGCCGACTGTTGATGCTTCATGGATCTGGGAAACCTGTTCAATTCCTTTCTGTTGAGGATAGTTTTTAACGTAGTGAGGCCCACCGCAACCCCAACACTGCATTGGAGACCTTGCTGCCCCTTCACTCTCTAACCTTACAAGTTGTTCGCTAATTCTGGACTCATTGGTTGGCTTGGACCTGGGTGAATTTTTCTATATATTTTTGCTGCTTTGCCCCTTGCCAAAACCCTTGTTACCACTACCACGATTCCCTTGATTGTTTCCAGCCAACTTATTACTTCTCTTATCATTCCATCTTTTACCTAGAATTTCTCCCTTCTGTTTACCTTGTTGGTACCAAATTCTGGCTTTACGTATTGCTTCATCCATTGTCTTTGGATTTTCAAACTCAATCCTTTCCCGCATATTCAGAGGTAAACTACTAACAAACCTCTGCACTTTGGCTTTTTCCTCCCTAATATAAGGCACATAACGAAGCAATGAAGTAAAACGAGTGATAAATTCATCCATGGTTTGCTGTCCTAATCAAAAGTCATGGAATTATCTTGCCTTTTCATCATAAAAATGCTTGGTCAGGTATCTCTCCTTAAATTACCTTTGAAATTTCTCCTAAGTTATGTTCTACACACTTACTCCTCTTACAATGTTAACTTCTTCCCACCACAGGGTGGTTTTTCCCTGTAATTGAAAAATGGCCAACCATGCCTTGAGGTTGTGATCGTATTCATATAGCTAGAACTATTTGTTCATATTAATCAACCACACCTTAGCTGCTTCCTCCTGTTCTCTGTCAATGTGTGGTGGTTTGATCTTACGAAATTCCCCTTGCAACTCTATTTGTTGTCTTTTTGATGTATGTTGTTCAAAACCATTATTAGATCATTCCTCCTCCCTTCCTTCTAACTCTTCAGGTTCTGTGTGGTGATTCTGCTCTTCTGACATTCTTTGTTGCTCAGCACTGGGATTCATTGGCTCTTGATTCTGTCTATTAGACAGGCTTTTTATAATCCTTTCCTATTCCATCATTAACCTTGCATTGTCCTCCCATAATCGGGCCTGCGAGCCTCCTCTCCAAGTTGTACCCATAACTCGGGGTTATTCTCAGGACCAGTTGCAAGTCCCCATCCCACCACAAACCTGCATGACACACTATTTGTTCTTCTCATACTGTCAGTCTTCTATTTCCCTATACTTAGCATAAGAAAAGTGATAGGGAAAAACAAAAGGTCAGCGCACTAACTGTTTTTGTTGAACTGCTTAACAGAGATGAAAATAAATTGTGTGTACTTTATCTATCTATCAGTTTTCAATTCCCAGAGGCCACAGTTTTTGTAACTTGCGCTCCGATACCACTTGTCATGTACCTCCTACTATCACATAAAAATAAAAAAAAATTACCTTGTTTAACCTATGACAAAACTTATTATTCCATATGTTAATACATGATACTACCTTTGTTTACAATGTTACATAGTTCCAGAAATCGGGAAAACTTTTTGGTAGTATGATTGTCTTTCGCATTAAAGATTCATAGTACCATTGTCACAGTGAATTAGTACCTCACTAGCTACTGGATTCCCCTGCACGTTCCATCTAGCTTGATATTTATTTCCCGCTCTGTCATGGTGGCGTGGCAAGGGCAAGAGTACCATCGGCTATTGTGCACCTCGGTCTCCTCCAGTCATCAATGATGAAGGTTTCAGATGGCAGATCTAATGGCTAAACGTTGATCTAAGGGTTTTTCAATCGTTTACTCTAGTGGTATGGTTCATTATGTCCATTGTGTCTTGGGACTCATCCCTGCTCCGCTCCGCCTTCTGTCGCACCGAACCTATGTGTAATGTCGTGTTTGCTACCCAAGGTTCGAGTACAGGGACTGGTCTACCTAGTTTTCAAGTAATTTATGCACTCATGTAAGTGTTCATCGTGTTTTCTTTTGCTTCCAGCTCTTTTCATTTTATTTGCAACCCTTAGCTCATGACTGTAGCAATCTCTTTCCTTTTGTTTGACTTTCGAAAGAAAGAGGAATGGGCGCAACCAAGGGATTCCGGCTTGCATTATGGGATGGTTGAGGCTTCTTAGACTACCTACCTCGAGCATGGACCATTGGGTAAGCATCAATGATTCTAGTTCGAATTTGTCAATGGAGAGTTCAATGTATTAAGAGCTGCCATCTCAAGGGTTTATAGACCTTTTTTTTTTTAATGGTTCCCGTTATGGAGGAAGTTCCTAATGTGCCTAGAACAGAAGTTCTCTGTGGCCTTTCTTCGGTGTTAAATGGGTTTTGAGGTCGCAAGTTATCCTGGCCTGAGACTTGGCCACATTGACGCATTTTCAGGCTTAAGTCGCCTTTGATTAGTTCAGTTGTAATTAAGTGAACAAACTTCTTTGGGTCCATTTGTAATTGTTATAAATTATCTGGGGTCGAGCCCCTGTAAGTTATTCTGATTTGTTGGTTAAGTTCTCATCTTTACCAATATAGTTGAGTCCTTGTGTCAGGACTAAGTTTCAGTTTAATTAAATTATACTCGGACTTAAGCGGAGTCCATAAGGATTTCAGGCATGGATTTTTGGACTAAATTTTTCGGTTTGTATAAATTTTTCAAATGATAAACAGTCTAATTTTGTTTTACGCTTTCAGCACTGAGAAACTACTCTTGTATTTTGGTTTCGCTCTTATTGTTATCTTGATGTACATAATCCTATACACATGTTCTTATATTTGAAGCAGTAAGTTCAGGGTATTTAGGTGCCAACATAATTCTGTTTTAAAAGGTCATTTATTCATATGGGCACCTAGGCTTATCTTTTATGTTGAAATTCTTTCGTTTTACCTCGAGTATTGCAATGAGTCATCCTTCTATCCACCTATTGGTTGAAATATCTCCCTGACCGCCAAGACTCTCTCAGGGTTTCTTCCTATACTACTATAGTAGGAGATCCTCTAGAGAGGCTCGGGACTTCCTTTCCTGTGCAACTCTGTCGGGGTTACGTGTTCTAAGAATTCTAATCTAACTCAAATGGTGCCTGGCCTAACTTGATTAATATGTAGGATGGTAATTTGCTATGATTCTAGGGTTCGAGTACCCAACCCAACTCGCATTCATTCTCAAGTTTTATTATTTTTTTTAAAGAGCATTGTAGCTTGCTTTTCAGTTTACACAAGAATTTTATAAAAGGTTAAGATGCTACTTGCGCTTGCTTGTTTTCAAAGCATTAACTTCCTATACTATATCATTTCATAGTTCTCAAATGTGCTCTTTTCTTTTATGTTTGTCAAAGTTGTATTATTAAGAGTTCAATTTTCATTTCTATTGTTGTATTCACAATCTTTTGAATTATTTATTTGACTATCACCACAGACTTTAACTTCTATTCCTAAATTTCGTTATTCAAGATTGCTTCTACATAGCAAATATCCCCTAGTTATTTTCCTTGCATTAACAGAAAAAAAGAGAACTAACTTTCATCATACAGTCCTCTACTAACCACAGGAAATAAACTATAACTCTACTTCTCATTTCCGAACAGATCACATAAAGGTTATCTAACAGATTACCTAGGTGATTTTTCTTTACTTACCTAGCCTCTTCCAAGCAGTAAAGGACTCCTCAGAAGTTCACCTAGGTTCTCTGTTGTTTCTCGACCACCCGACCATGAGATTCATCTTTCAGGACCAGAATCTCCCCCTGGCTCTCTTGCAGGATCATTATCCTCAGCAAGAATGCTTGCACTTAGTGCTTGGCTATCTAGTCATCACCAGACTTAGCCCTCTATTATTTTCTGCCTGTCCCTACAGCGCAGATTTTTCCTCCCCTCACTTCCTTTTCTCCGGAAGCCTTTCTAGTTAGGGGAGGTAGTTAGGGTTGCAGTCTCAGCAACCATATTTTCCCAACTTCCTCCTCAAGAAGTTGCCAGTACTTCCAAGAAAACATTTCTTATTTTTCTATTTTAAATAATAAAAATATTATTAAATTTCAAACATAGAACAATGTCATATTCAGTTTTGTCTTTTACCACTGTAAAATCAAATATTTACATTTTCCCGTGGCATCACAAGGTATGAGGGTGGTCATGTAAGTTGTGCACGTATCCAACTTAAAACAATGACATATCATCAATATATAAAAGGGCATTTTTTATTTGAAAAGAAATATTTATATGATTTTGTTTAACTAAATTTAAAATTAACAAAAATATTGAAGGAGTTGAATTGAGAGGTATAGCTATAATTGAGTTAGTTATAATAATTAAATTAACTAACGTAACTTTATTTTAATTTAATATATAAAAATTATATATATATATATAATATATATATATATTATATTATATATTATATATATTATATTAAATTTGAATTATTTTTAAATAGCGTTTGTAGGTAGAATATATAGTAATTCAGTGTACTATTAAGTTATTTTGTGATATAAAGATTATTATTTCAAAATTTTGTAGACAAAAATCCAATCATGTTAAGGGTTGTTGTAGGCAAGGCCACTGCTATATGCCTCTAGGTTATAATTTCTCAAACCATAGTATGCAATTATGATATAATCTCTTGAAAACTCAAACAAATTAACAAACAATAAAAAATTTATTCTTAAATTAATTATATTTATTTTCAATTTAAATTTAAAACAACATAAAAAACAAAATAAATAAAATATTTTTTCCTTGTAATTACAAATACATATAACATCCATATTTTTTTATTTAAATTTATTCTCAAACTTCATTCATATCTTTTGTATTTAACCTTATTTACAAATTTTATGGGTACAATATTCTGAATGCAAAGTAGGTTCAACCAAAGTTTAATTTCAACTCAATCATTCATGAAAAGAGTTTGGTAATTCATGATTAAACAAGACAGGCTGCGTAGCAGCTAGTCCTTGCTTTAAGTGCTTTAGCAACGTGTCATGGCCAGCAAGCGGCAAGAGCAAATGAAGCCATCCTGCCAAACATGGATAAAAATGCTAAAAAGGCATACCTGCCATTTGTTCTTCCCATAAAAATTGTTGCAAACAAGAAATAACAAACAATAGGCCTTGAAGGGAGGCCTGGTTTCAATGCCTAACTTTCTTTAAGTAATGGTATAAATGTGCCCTTAACTCTCCTGCCTGAATTCTGCCAAGTCTATCTACCTATAAGAAAAAAAAAATTAACTATAAACATCCAAGAAGGATCATGGGCTACTTTAAACTTTTTAATAGCTACGCGGTGTTGAACGATGATTTCGAGTACAATTTAATATAAGAGCTTGTAATAGTGCCTATGACAAGGCTACAAAATATTAGACCATGAAAGACCAGCTGGTACGGACCAAAGACAGGCTACATTTTGGGGCAAAAAATGTTATCTAATAGATGGATCTGCAAGCATAGAATTGATTGTTGCATACAACATACCTATGAATAAGTTGACTGTGATCACAAATCTCGGCTATGGAATGCTCAAGTGGCTTTTTTCCAAAATATATCCTAGCACTACATGAACATGGATAAAAATGCTAAAAAGGCATACCTGCCATTTGTTCTTCCCATAAAAATTGGTGCAAACAAGAAATAACAAACAAGAGGCCTTGAAGGGAGGCCTGGCTTCAATGCCTAACTTTCTTTAACTGCTGGTATAAATGTGCCCTTAACTCTCCTGCCTGAATTCTGCCAAGTCTATCTACCTATAAGAAAAAAAAAATTAACTATAAACATCCAAGAAGGATCATGGGCTACTTTAAACTTTTTAATAGCTACGCGGTGTTGAACGATGATTTCGAGTACAATTTAATATAAGAGCTTGTAATAGTCTTATGAACAAAGCCTACATATACTTAAGACCATGCCAGACCCAGAGCTGGTACGGACCAAAGACAAGCTACATTTTGGGGCAAAAAATGTTATCTAATAGATGGATCTGCAAGCATAGAATTGATTGTTGCATACAACCTACCTATGAATAAGTTGACTGTGATCACAAATCTCGGCTATGGAATGCTCAAGTGGCTTTTTTCCAAAATATATCCTAGCACTGCGTGACAATGATGTCTACGCCCTTATACACTAGAATGCTTTAGAATGAATGTCTATGAAATGATTAAAATCAGTCCTCGAAGTGGTAGATGCGAATTAATTCAATACCCTCTCCAGAATTTGCACTTCTTCCTTTCCTCTCTATAACATGTAGGACCAAAACTTTCCCTGGTTTGTGATCGTATTGCCTATCCGATACAATGTTTTGGAGGAAACAGTCTTTATTACGAGTTGTAAAATTATACATGTTATAATTCATTCCTATGTTTGGTCTTTCTTTTTTGCTTCCTACAGTGATTTTTTATATTGCATAGGGGTAGATTCCTACACATTGGCAATAGTGATATCAAGTAGAGTGGAAGTCATATTTGGCCAAAATTTAGTCTTCATGATTGTACATAATTGGAGGGAATGGCAATGCACAATGTAAGATATTATTTTCATAATTTAAGAAGGATTTTCATTACTGTAGATATTACTGTCTAGTTTTTGGGGAATTCTAGCCTTTTAAAGGTGTGATTCATTGAAAACAACATGTGAATAAAGGCAATTAGACTATGGACAAGAAACAAGCTCTTTCTCCCTTGAAGGAGACCCAGTTCCTCCTTGGTGGGTTGTCATGGTCATTGAAGATGGATCAGTCTTCTAATAGATATGGACTTGGCATGATGATAATAGCACCTTATCTGAAACATATTAACAGGCTAATTAAAGTGACATGGATGCATTCATTGCTTGCACATAGCAGCAACAAAGGCCCAAGGGTATATTTCCAATTTGATTGAATCTTAACTTTCAGTATAATCCAATCCTGTAGCAATTGACTATAATTAGATTGATTTCTCTAGTAGCTAGGGTGCTTATATGTAGTCCTAGAAGGCATTCATACCAGTAGTAGAACAACGTTTCCAAACAGATTTTACAGGTGAACGAGGATGCATCAGTTTTGATATGTCATCAGGCTTCTCAGCATTTGACCAGCCTTGTATGTTTACCATATTTGCACCATCGTTTGGCTTAAATGGGCATTATCAATGTTTCTATTAATATTTTGTTACAAGTTGAATTTAAACCATCCATGTTTGGTTGTTGGAATGGCCAAGTATTTACATAAGGTAGTAATTTCACAGTGGTTTACATTTTAAATGGAATATTCAACGAGTGATCACTCCTCTGGTAAGATGCAGAGCAGAAAATGAGGTGGCTTTGGATAGAGGAAAGGAAATATACATCTCTACGCAGTACTTCTATCCTTGTTTCGTTGCCAGGACTCTGTTTTGTGATACCATAATGCAACAAAAGCATTTCAATTATAAGCCAACATTCAAAATGAGTCCACTATCAAAAATGAAATGGAGTTGGAGTCGAAGCTGAGGAAAAAGACTCAGAAAATTAAAAGGCTCAAGCAAGAGATGTTGGTGGAAATCTAATATAAAGATCTTCTTATACACATAATTTTGAAAGCATGTCATTGTTCACTGTTACTTATCAACATATATCATTTACCGACTAACGATACTCCTTTGCTTTTTCAGTGGCAATAAAGTTTTTGATCCGTTTTGCAGCCTGATGCTAAGAGTAGCATCCATTTTTGGACATGTCATCGATCAGGCATCCCCTGGAGCATAGCTTCACCATAAGATACATAGTATTTGCATCTTCATGAATAACATTCAATGTGACAACATTAGGATGACCAGAAAGGTGTTGCATGATCTTGAATTCCACATGGACAATTTCTTTGGTCTTTTTGGGGAAATTCTTGTAGGTCAGCTTTTCTCCAATAGCCTTGCTTGTACAGAATCTGAGCATACTAATTTGTCCCATCCCAATTCTCAGTCCATTTTTTTTAAAAGAAAATCAAAGTCTTTACTCTATAGGTTTGAAAATAACTAGGATGGATGTTCATGTCCTCACCATGTTGAACTGAAAGAGAAAGAACAAAAGGAACAAAATTGAGAGGTTGTTCTTGAGGAAAAAGTTGAACTGGAACAACATTCCAAAGAGGACCATGAGAATCACAGATACAAAAGTGAGGATGCCTTCCCAAGTTAGCCAAGCCAACCAGTAGGCTGAATTATAAAACCCCATGATAAACATTGCCTGTCGAATCCCAAAAGATAGTTAGATAACAACACCTATACCAACATGCAAAGTTGTTAAGTGCAATCATGATTCAAACTAAACAAAAGAATTTCCTGCATAAATTCAAATGTAGAATCAGTGATTTCCTTGGTTGGCTCCTTCAGGTAGGTAAGGAAACATATCGATCATTTTACACATGAATGTAATTTTAGATACGAAGGCGTATGGCCTGTACTAAGTGGATCTAGACCAGTTTAGGTAGGGACTACATCAGCAGGCACCCAGGATGGATATTCAATAGATGGAAGGAAGGCTATGTTGCACCTCCATTCATCTATCGAAGTGTGGAGACGCCCAAGGACAGACTTGTCAAGACGCATGAAAATCTACATCAAGGATGAGGTTTTTCACACATGGGTTCCATAAACAATAAAATTTAAAAGACACAAAAGAGCGAAAGAATGGAAAACTTACTTTACATCTTATAGGATGTACACCCACTGTATAGAACAGTCGACCTGTAAAAATGATTTATTAGTACTCAATCGAGTTGAAGATTGGCACTTCATTGAAATATCCACACATAATCCCTAATACTAATGTTCCCAAAAATTTGTTAACAAATGGGAATTATCCCATCATTTTTCGGTATATTAGGCCATCAACATTGGCATACTGGAATATCATGTTGGCCAGAGCATGTCGTGACGAGACCCTTAATGAATCTGGCAGAGTGCATGTATAAACTTAATGCATGTGGCCAGGAGACCCTGCAATGCATCCGAAATCTAATATTTGGCAAAGTGCATGGTGGTAATTGTTACATTTAACTAGTTATTAAAGGAAATATATTAATTTAATTAAATATGAATTAAAATGTAAAAACCGGCCCATGTTACAACCACGTATCTATCAGTTATGAGCACCAACATGCATACATATCACTATTTGACACAGTGATACCTATTGACTGTTAATGTGAAAAATATGAAATAGATTTGGAGGAAATATAATAATTTAATTAAATATGAATTAAAATGTAAAAGCTGGCCCATGTTACAACCACGTATATATCATTTATGAGCACCAATATGCATACATATCACTAATTGACACGGTGATACCTATTGATTGTTTATGCGAAAAATATGAAATAGATTTGGAAGAGCATAGGCAAAGGTCGTTTGAACAATTGCTGGAGTGATATATGAGAGGAAAAAGACACAGATTGTTTGAACAATTTCTAGAACGGCATATGAGAGGAGAAATAAGGGGCTCTGTTGGTTCTCTGTCCTAGTCCCAGTCCCTAATTTGAGTTTTCATCCTCTGTTGGGCATCAACGGATTGCTACTATGTTGGGCATCAGTTGTTTGCTAAAAAAATTTGAGATCCCTCAAGTAATTTTCTCTTGGTTACAAAAATAAAGCTGTGCCAACCTGCATGGATGGGATAGATTGCTTGATATCAGACCAGGAAGGGGTGGATGGATAGATTGTGGGTGGTCAATCAAGGACCTCGTATTAGCTCACCATGCTCCTGTGGGATAGTCAAGTAGCCTTATAGGGTTGTTAGCTGACTTATCTCGTTGAAATGATTTAACGTCTTGAATTGTGCCGAATGAATTCTTGGATTATGGTTCCTCATAGAGCCTCGTTGGAATTAATGGGATGATGGGACCAAGCTTCACAAGGGACACGCGTAAGTTACAAGGTTGTTGGGAAAGGCATAAAGGACAAGATTTAGCACCAGTGCCAAACACCTAGAATACCAGAGCGTTGTGTTATTAAAATATTTACAATACAAAATCCAAAGCATTGTGTTATTACAGTATTTACAATACAAAATCTGCAGCCCCAAAATCGTCTAAGCAATGCAGCTGAGGTAATTTCCTTCTCCTTTGTTATATTTCATAATCAAACTGAATAGAAATGTCAAAGAGACATCAATAAAAAAACAACCCACTAGTTTCCCCACTGATGGGTTGTAGATTTTGTGACTGATGTTGTGGGTTGTAAATTTTGTGACTGATGTTGTAGCTGAGTCTGAAATTGAGAATGTGAATGTGGTTTGTCATC
This sequence comes from Pinus taeda, assembly GCA_000404065.3. Taxonomy (NCBI): domain Eukaryota; kingdom Viridiplantae; phylum Streptophyta; class Pinopsida; order Pinales; family Pinaceae; genus Pinus; species Pinus taeda. The sequence goes on along the minus strand of APFE030287826.1, from coordinate 374,629 downwards.
TCCACAAAGCTGAAATTGAGAATGTGAATGTGGTTTGTCTTCTTTGCAGAGCTGTCAAGACCATTACAAGCACTCTAGAAGCTTTGTTGTTAGCTCTCTAGAAGATCTATTATTGCCATGATTTGTCCATGAATCTCTATTGTTGCCATGATTTCTGCATGAAATCATGGTATTAGACCAACTGCAGATGAAAGGAATAGTGAAAATAACCTTCAGCAGTGAAAAGAGGCTTCTTCTTCGATGTGACTCAAACCTGCAACACATCTGTCAGACCAACTCATAGCTCTTGCACAGAAAGCTGGTAGTTGTTACACAGAAAGGTAATGGCAGCAATACACCTCCTCTCCTCTTGCCACAATACACCTCCTCTCCTCCTCTCGCCATGCTCGCCATTGTTGCACAGAAAAATGGTAATTGTTGTTGGCAACTCTTGCACAGAAAGCTAATGGCGTTGCTAAATTTAATGTATATTTTTTGCAGACCGTGCAGGGGATTCTTTTGCCTTTCTCCTGTAGGGCCTTAACTCTCCCCATTCCACTTTCTAGATGGTACTTATATATCCATATTATACTTCACATAGTCGAGGAATCACCCCTCTCCTTCTTCATTCCATTCATGGTTTCATCGACCTCCGTTGGTGGTCCTCAGAGCCATTCATAATCCCCTCCTGTTGGGTTGTGTTATATTCTTTCCACATAGTTAATAGGGGGTTTGAGGGATACCCGTAACCCCACTTTACGAGGTCCGGGGTAGCGCCCCGGAAAATTTTGGTTTTGGACCCTATGTTAGGTTGGGCGGACCCAACTATGGTTTTGTGCATGATCTTCGCACATGTTTTTTGGACGCGGTGGTTTTTGGTCCATGGTATTAGATGCGATGGTTTTTTGGTCCATGGTATTGGACATGATGGTTTTCGGTCCATGGTATTGGATGCTTTGGCATGTATAAATATGTATTGTAACATTGAAAGGAATATAATGAAAAATCAAGCTGGTAGTCTCGGTTTTGAGATCCAGTGGGAAATCTCTGTGTATATGTGTTTTATGTGTTATGCTCTCGCATTTTATTTTTCTGTGATTTAGAATTCATATGCAGGTAATTTTTGTACGGGGTTAAAACCTACATTTGGTATCAGAGTTGTTTTGGCTTCAAGGGGAGGCCTTTGTTGCTGAGGGGTTTTGCTTGGGCCTATGGTAGACCCTGTTCAGTGGGAGATCTGCGAGATCGATTACGGTGGTGAAAGAAGATGGCGAGCAGCGGAAAGATAGAGATTGAGAAGTTCAATGGTCAGAGTTTTGAGTTGTGGAAACTCAAGATGGAGGATCTGTTGGTGGATAAAGATCAGTGGATCGCGATAGATCCGTGTACTAAACCAACGGG
>APFE030287826.1:317646-369065 GCA_000404065.3 Pinus taeda | reverse complement strand
TCCAGGGGAAAATCTCTGTGCATATGTGTTTTTTATGTGTTATGCTCTCGCATTGTTTATTTTTCTATGATTTAGAATTCGTATGCAGGTAATTTCTGTACGGGGTTAAAACCTACACTTCCTTCATTCTTATTATAAGCCTCCCTACCCTTCGGTTCTCCCCTTTTTTGCATATCCAACCGTCTAATTCTTTGGCTTTATGCTTATTGATGGAGATGACAACACAACAACATTTGTTCTGTAGACACCATTGCATCATGTAGCATGTAGAGTAGACACATTGCAACAAGTGGCAATTTCAAAGACATTGTTGCTGGCAACTTCAAAGAAAGCCCATTAGTCCTGCATAAATAATATCCGGGAGTTAGCATTTCATAGTACTACATTAACATTAGCATTAATCAACAGCTCCGAAAAATGAACAAGAAAGAACTAGACAAATGCAAGATAATATATGCTTTCAGCGCCTCTGCCTTGGGAATAGGCCAAATAAGGCTGTAAATCACTATGGACTAAAAAACTTTGTTTATACTTGATAAACAAGTGCAAGCAAATAAGTCAACTAATGTTAACTACATTGTTTTCGATTACTATAGTCCCTAACCATTGCCAGATGGCAGGGACTAATAACTTTCATTTTTTAAGATAGAGATTTATCTACGTGTAAAATGGGTTGAAAAATATTTTTAAGATCTTTGAGCGTTCGTTGATGGTTGAAAAAGTATACTTAAAAATGTGATCAAAAAAAGAAACAAGAATGTGAGTATACTCTTGAAAGCATGTATATGTTCCTAATCTTAAGGGTCAATGTACTCCCTAGGCTTTTCAAGAAAGTGCATACATATTTATAATATGTGTGCACATTTCTAATAATGTGTCTACATTTCTAATAATGTGTCTACATTACTAATAACAAATCCACATGTTTTATGGAGATTATGTAATAAATGCTCTTTCTTTCTTTTCTTTTTTTTGGAAATCATGTATGTTTTAAATAATGTATTTATGGTTAAAATATCTGGTTCATATTTTGGATAATGCATTTTGTTTAATGTATTTTATTGTGGGGATATTAATATTATTAAAAAAATTGAGTATTAAATGTAGATACTAGAGTGCTTAAAATGGTAAGAAAAGGAAACCTAAACTTTAGAACATAATTTTTTCTTTTATATTAAGTTCTCTAGATCAATACATCAACCACCACACTTACATCTCAAAGGAATCCTTACTCTCTCTCCATCCCTCTTTCTCCCTCTGTTTCCCTCCATATCTCCCTCCCTCTCTAGCCCCCTCTCTCCCTCCCCCTCTCTCTCTCTTACTCCTTTCCTCCCTGACTCCCTCCCTCTGTCTCTCTCTTCCATCCTCTTACTCCCTTCTTCCCTCCCCCTCTCTCCCTCTCTCTCCCTCTATCTCTTTCCCTCTCACCCACATCTTCTCTCTGTCTCACATTCCCCTCTCTCCCTCTCTATCACACTCCCTCTCCCTCTCTTTTTCTCTCTATCTTAAATATAAATACTAAAATGCTTAAAATCCTAATAAGAAGAAACCTGAACATTAGGACATAAATTTTGCTTAATATATCAAGTTCTCTAATAAATACTTCCACCACCACACTTACCTATCAAAGGAATCCTTTTCTTCTAAGTAGGGAGACTTGGATCATTACAATATTTTAAGCACTAATTGACATGATTATGGAGCAGAAATGTAATAATTGGACCCTAAAATAATCTTTTTGAAAAACACCTCGAAACACTGCACAAGGTTATTGTGTTATTATCCCTCCATCAGGCTAGGGAAATGGGTGCCATTACACACTCTCTAAGTCTAGCAATGGCTTGCTTTACACTAGCTCACATAGTACTAACATTTGTGTATGGAAACAACCCACGGTTCACGAATATGACTGCCTCAAAACTGGTAGTGGGTCCATTAAGGCTCTGTTGATTGTGCATGTCTACGTTTTTAGAGCTCGCCACAACTAGAAAATCCGCGTATGGTAACATCCACGAAAATATTCTGGCACTTGCAAGTGAGTACTAGGTGTTGGAGGTACTACACACCTAGGAACTTCATCACTGGCACACGCGGACACTTAGTTAGAGCATGAGACTACATGCAAGATCCTTTATGCATGATTTACTCCCATATTTGCTCCTTCTTTAACTCTGCAACTGGCTAGTTCTTCTACATGATTTACTCCATGATTTTCTCCTCCTTTCACTCTGCAACTGGCTAGTTCTTTTGCATGATTTGCTCCTCCTTTCACTCCACAATTGGCTAGTTCTTCTGCATGATTTACTCCCTGATTTGCTCCTCCTTTCACTCCACAACTGGCTAGTTCTCTCCGGAGCTTGTTGTAGGTGTTGAGTTCTCTCATTGATCACCACTATGGTGCATTACCTTGGGATCTTCCCCTAGTAATGTTATATCATGAGATTGTAACCTATTTTCTAATTGAATCATTCTTTCTGTTCTTTCGATTTTCTTTTTGTGTTTTTTTCTCTCCAAAGTTGTCTGTCCAACCATTACTAGCTAGATTCATCTATGTAGGTTTTCTAACACATTTACATGGTATCAGAGCCCACAGGTTGCTAGATAAAAGGTGCACTAGTACTTTATTTTGTAGGTATTACAACTTGGAGATCGAAAATCGACAAAAAAATGGAGTTTCCCAAAGCATCGATCCTAACACCATACAACTATCATGAATGGAAGGACCAAATGGCTCAATACCTTCATCAGAAAAGGTTTTACAGGATTACCATGGCTATAGAAGTGGAACCCACTTCAGCCATAGAGAAATCCAAGTACCTCAACTGCATGGATGAGGCCCATGGATCCATATGCATGTGCATCTCCCCAAAGTTGCAGTTTCATCTATCTGCCTGCAATACTCCCAATGAGATTTGGAAAAAGGTTGAAGAACTCTACGGGAAACAAGATGAGATGAAAGGACATCTACTCGAAGTGGAGCTGCTGTCACTGGATCCACGAAACTATGACAAAATTCAAGAATTCTTCACCAAATATAATGATCTATTGCTGCAACTCAAGGGTTGTGGAATTGACAAATCTGAGGAGAGTTGCCAAGTTCTCTCTATTATGTCAAAGCTCAGACCAGAATACTCCATCTTTGTATCTACATTTCATTCAGTAAGGGTTTCAATATATAAATCTTACACTATGCCTTCTCTCAAAGAGTTCATGGAGTCCCTTACTTTTGAGCAAGATAAACTCATTAGCATGGGGAAAATCAAACTTCCAAAAGCGCATGCACTTGCTGTGCATGATGGTAGCCACAATAAAAATCATAGATTTAATTCAAATCAGAAAAATCAGCAGCAAAAAGACAAGGGAAAAGCGCATTCCCATCCAAAGAAGGAAGGGTACACCAAGCCCTTCAATGACTCCTCCAGCTCCAAAAATGAGAAAGGGAAGAAAGGAGACAAATTCACCTACTGTCACTAAGGATTCCATCTGGAATCCTCGTGCATGAAGAAACAAATTGACCAAATGGTAGAAGTCCTTCAAAAGCACAACCTTGCGGACCACATCCCTCAGGGCGCCAAGAAGAAAACTAAGAATCCGCCACATGGGAAAGGTAACAATTTTCATGCTTTGGTTGTAATTAATTCTTCCCCTAATGCATGGATTATAGATTCTGGTGCACCACATCATATGGCTAATACGGAGGAAGTCTATTCCTCTTTGTATGCATGCAAAGGACCTCCCATCCTCATGGGATATGACTCACTTATTGAGGTCACCGGAAAAGGTAGAGTGGAACTTTTACACGGAAGCTTTGAAGATGTGCTTCATGTTCCAAAACTTTCGGCAAACCTATTTGTAGTTTATCAAATCACTCATTTTGGCACTGGAAAGAGAGTGGCATTCACTCCAGATGCAGTGAACATATATGACCTACATAGCAGCTCAAAAATTACAACCGATGAGGTAAACAACGGAGCCAGACTGTATACATTTTCTGAATTTATTGAATATGAATCCTCCTTATTGCTTACACATGCTAATGATAGTAGTAGGGTTTGGCATGAGAGGTTTGGTCACTTAAATTATAGGTATATGCAACAACTAAGCAAGCATGAGATGGTGGAAGGCTTGCCAAATATCAGTTTTGTCCAAAGGAGTTTGTGAAGGGTGTGTCCTTGGCAAACATCCTAGAGAAAAGTTTGACACTGGCAAGACTCACAGAGAATCCTCTCCTCTATATCTGATAATAATGATCTCATGGGGCATTTTCCTCATCCTTCCATCAACAAAGCAAGGTATGTTCTTACATTTATTGATGATTTTTCACGGTATACTTGGGTGCATCTTCTCAGGGACAAATCTAAAGTTTTTGCGCACTTTGAAGATTTCAAAGCACTAGTTGAGACACAGTCAGAGAGAAAGATCAAAGCCCTCCATACAGACAATGGGGAGGAATGTGTTAACACAACACTTCAGAACCTTTACCTTGAGTCTGACATACAGTTGCAGTACACAATTCCATACACTCCACAGCAGAACGGAGTTGTTGAGGGAAAGAACTGAGCTCTCATAGAGATGGCTTCCTGCATGCCGCATGCTAAGTCACTGCCTCATAAGCTATGGGCTGAAGCACTTAATTGTGCTAACTACATCTAGAATAGATCTCCTCATAGGTCTATCAAGGATCAGACCCCCTTTGAGGCTTGGAGTGGCACTATGTTAGGTCCCTATAATACTAGTGATTACCCCATTACTATTGTAGTTGTATCCCTTATTAATATTGTTGCGCCCCTATTGTCCCCATATTTTTATTACTGTGCCCCATAGAATCCCTTTATTGTTATTTTTGTGGCTTTATATTATCATTGTTAGGTCGGCTGGGTTATATTGTGACTCCTTAGACTCCTATATATAGAAAGGAGCTTTTGTCATTTGAATCATCTAAGTATGTCATTTGTGTAATGTAAAGGAGGTTGCCCCCTCGAAGAGGCTGAATTCTAAGGCGTTGATCTATATTTTCTATCTTTTTGTGAGCTGGTTTCATGACACACTAAACCGGAGGTCACCCACTTCCATGTTTTCAGCTCTCGAGCATGGGTCAGGATCCCCTCTAAAAAGAGGAAAGCTCTTGATCCACAGAGCATTGAGTGCATCTTTGTTGGATACCTTGATGGTGTGAAGGGATATTCCTCTACGGACAAGCTCATCATTGAGCAAAGTGTCAAATTTGAGGAAAGTTTCTCACATGCACCTCAATTGCCGCATCCAAACACCTTTTATCTACCTCATGTCCGAGATGATTACTCAGTACACTCAGATGCAGATACAGAGCATGCATATGCCAAGGTAGAGCATGCAGATAAAGAGACAGAGTCTTTAGATACAAATCCAATGCATGCATATGATGATCCACATCCAAGCCTAGATCGAGCTTCCAGTAGTGAATCAACTTCCCCTATCATAAATCAGAGAACAAGGAGCTTACGTGAGATATATGCACAAGACCACCTAGCTACTAGAAATGGTCTTGTAGTGGATAATTCTGATTTGTGGAGGACTAGCTTAGAGTTTATCGAGCATCCTCTTGCCCTCACTGTCACTGAACCAATGCCATCCTAGCATTGTCATTTAGTTAATTCTTCTGATCCGCAGTCTTACGCTGAGGCTGTTGGGCATCCCTCTTAGGAGCCCGCCATGGAGGAGGAGTATAACTCCCTCCTCGAGAACCAAACCTGGGATCTGGTCTACCTTCCTTCAGGAAGGAAACTTTTCTGATGCGAATGGGTTTACAGGACCAAGAGTGTTGCAGATGGGAAATCACTAGACAGAAAGCTAGGCTAGTAGCCAAAGGCTTCCAACAAGTGCATGGCATTGATTATGATGAGACATTTGTTCCAGTAATAAAGATGGATTCCATACACCTTGCACTTGCCATTGCAGCTGCCCAGGGGTGGCGAGTACATCAAATGGACATGAAGAATTCCTTTCTTCACGAAGACTTATCTGAGGAGATCTACATGGGGCAGCCACATGGTTTCATTTAGGATTCATCTTTGGTCTGTACACTGAAGAAGTCTCTCTACGACCTAAAGCAGGCCCCAAGAGCTTGGTATGTGAAGATGGATTCTTTTCTCTTATCACAAAACTTTGAAAGATGTAAGTTTGATCCAAATGTTTACATGCTCAGGACACATGATTCTCTTCTTATCTTAGTTTTGTATGTTGATGATCTCCTGATCATCAGAAACTCAGCTTCAGCTATTGCTGCAGTTAAGAGGGCCTTGCATGATAGGTTATTGATGATGGACATGGGTCCATTACACTTCTTTCTTGGTCTTGAGATCAGCCAAGATGCCATAGGAATCAAACTCTCTCAGGCTAAGTATGCACGGGATCTCCTCGAAAGATTTCACATGACTGACTACAAGCCAGCACCGACTCATTTTCCGTTTGGGGTCTGCCTTGAGGATGGAGGTGACGCTCCATTAATTGACAGTACTCTCTACCGACAGCTAGTGGGGAGCTTACTATACCTCACCCACTCCAGACCAGATCTCTCATATGCAGTAGGGGCAGTTTCCAAATACATGCAGGAGCTACATGAGTTACACTGGAATGCTGCCAAGCACATCCTCCAATATGTGTAGGGCACCATCACCTTCGGGATTCACTATGCAATGGGCATTGCATTGAATCTCCTTAGCTTCACAGATTCTAATTAGGTGGGCGACAGATTTGATCACAAGTCCACCTCTATATATTCACTCAGTCTAGGGTCTGGCCCTATCTATTGGTTGAGTAAGAAGCAAACTGTTATTTCTCTCTCTTTAGCTGAGGCTGAGTACAGAGGAGTAGTCAACATCACCATTCAGGCTCTGTGGTTACAACACTTCCTCACTGAGTTGGGCATCTAGTTCCACTAGCCCACTGTCATCTGGTGTGACAACCAGAGCACTCTCAAATTTTGTAGGGATCCAGTACAGTGGCAGTGGACGAAGCACATAGAGATCCATATGCACTACATCAGAGACTTAATACATGATTGGGTCATTGATTTGCAGCTTTGTCCTTCAACAGAACAGACTGCAGACATCTTCATCAAGACATTCACTAAGCAAAAGTTTCGCTCTCTGCGTGATCGTCTTGGAGTGAAGGACACAGTTGCTTAGCAGCTGTCTTTTCTTCCTCTTTTCTTTTGATTACATCATATTTTAAGTGGGGGGGGGTCCCACAAGGCTTTCCCTCTTTCTTCAATTCTAGTACATGTTGCACTGTATTTTGGGTGACCTTTGGCCTTAGTTGTCAAGGCCCATTTTCTATTTTTCCCCATAGTGGTGTTCAGGGGGGGTGTTGGAGGTACTACACACCTAGGAACTTAATTACTGGTACATGCAGACACTTAGTTAGAGCATGAGACCAGATAAAAGATCATTTCTGTATGATTTACTCCTTGATTTGCTCCTTCTTTAACTCCGCAAATAGCTAGTTCTTCTGCATGATTTGCTCCTCCTTTCACTCTGCAATTGGCTAGTTCTTCTGCATGATTTACTCCCTGATTTTCTCCTCCTTTCATTCTGCCACTGGCTAGTTCTCTCCGGAACTTGTTGTAGGTGTTGAGTCATCTCATTGATCACCACTATGGTGCATTACCTTGGGATCTTTAGCCAGTAATGTTATATCATGAGCACTGTAACCTATTTTCTAATTAAATCATTCTTTTTGTTCTTTCGATTTTATTTTAGTGTTTTTGCTCCGCAGAGTTGTGTATTCAACATTTACTAGCTAGATTCATCTGTGCAGGTTTTCTAACACATTTACAGTAGGCACCCTTCCTACCATGAAAGATCAAAGACAGAGTTCAATGAATCCCGAGAACTATGTCCAGGTTCGCAGGTATCACAATGCCCTTTGGATCAAGCTCATGGATGCCATTTCCTCCTTGGCCTATAACAAAGAATGGAGTGTGTTGTATTCGGGTTCATGGGGCAAAACTCAGAAGATGTGGAGAATGCGGCATTGGAAAGGAGTCGTTTACCGAGTCGGAGGAATTGCCCATAGCGTTAAAAATGGTTGGAATTTGGTCAATTTATTTTTAAATCTTGTAGAAATATTGTTTGAATTGTGTTTTTGATGGTGGAAATGGATTCAGCACCATCAAAAATGTTTAGGACACTTAAAATTTTGAAGTTTAACAACTATAACTTGGATTTATAAAAATCCTTGCCGGATTTTCTCTAAATATGACCGGAATTTTCATAACTTTCCAAGAATCCTCAAATATAATAAGAAATATGTATAGCTCTTACGATGGATGGATTGCTTTTTACGGGCTCCGCTGATAGTACAATCAAAGTATGAGCACCAATTAATAGTACAATCAAAGTATGGGCACCAATTCCGGGAAAGGAAAAAATAAAGATGTACTTGCACAGACTCTTCTCGTCCAACAATTTGGTGCAGTAAACTTTCCAGGCATCCTCAAATATAATGGGAAATACGTCAAATAGATCGTGGCTCACGAGGATGCCTATAGTTCTATAGCTCTTACGATGGATGGATTGCTTTTTACGGGCTCCGCTGATAGTACAATCAAAGTATGGGCACCGATTCCGGGAAAGGAAAAAATAAAGATGTACTTGCACAGACTCTGATCGTCCAACAATTTGGTGTAGTGAACGCACTTGCCATTAGCACGGACAGAGCGATTCTCTACTCGGGGTCGGCCTGCACAGCTATATTGGAGTAATTTATCAGGTAAAGGAATTGTCTGGATGATTAAAAGTGGTTGAAATTTGGGTAAAAAAGTTTCAAAATATTTTGTAGACTTAATATTTGAATCATGTTTTTATGGAGAAAATGGATTCAACACCCTCAAAAATATCTAAAAAAACCTAAATTTATGAATTTTGACAGCTTTTACTTGGATTTACATGGAGTCTGAGGCAGAGGAATCATCGAGACTGTTAAAAGTAGTTGAAATTTGGGTAAAAGAATTTCAAAACTTTTTGTAGATGCATGTTCGAAGGGGAAAATAGATTCAGTACCCTCAAAAACTTCCAAAAAAAACCTAAGATTATGAATTTTGATAGCTTTTACTTGAATTTACAAAAACCCCTAAATTTTTTCAAAATATAACCAAAATTTCCATAACTTTCATAACAAAAAAACGTTTACCGCTGGAGTATGGACCGGTTAGTGAAGATATAGTGGGTCGAAGATAATGATTCTTCACCCAATCGAAATGCAACTAACTATTCCACAAGTTCTGGGTTGTCGTCCCTTGGGTGCAACAAAAGGTTGCATAGCAAATCAATGCATCGGAATTGTAGTTCAAATTTTCAAGATAAGTCATGCATCAAGACACATGTAAAACGAATGGAAAAAAATCACCGCACCGAATCAGAGTTCCCGTTGTTGCAGACTACCATAAACTTATGAAGAAACATCTAACTACAGATGAAAACCATGCAATTAATGGCAATAGGCTGTAAGGGTTCGGGAGAAACAAAGAGATAAAGTACGTGCCTATGAGTAGGTATGAATGATTAATGGCAATAGGCTGTAAGGGTTCGGGAGAAACAAAGAGATAAAGTACGTGCCTATGAGTAGGTATGAATGATGTGGGAAGTTGGTTTTCCCATATGGACCAAGTTTATTTTTTTAGTTAGTTGTAATTTTAAATGAGTTAAAAAAGAAAAAGAAAAAAAAAATCTCAATATATGATATAATATAGTAGGGGAGAGATGTTTAATGTTGTGTAGGTACTAGTAATTGTTATAGTACTAGTCTTATCAAGCCACTAGAAATTTATAGATGTGCAACCAATATTTAAACAAAAATAACTAACATTAAGTGTAAATATCTTTTAATTTATGTCTAAAATTTCCCAAAACATTGATTGAGACCACAGTTGTCCATAAATAGTGTTTTAAGTATCAACGGTGTAAATCATATTGTCCCAACTAGAAAACAAATAAAACCATAAATCTTTCCAAAATACTCTATTCCAGAAGTACAAAGTAGCAATCACTTCAACCAATCACTTCAACCCCCACTGATCTACACTGAAGCTATGTATCCCAAATACATATTCATACTTGCACATAATAAAAATAATGTATGTTAGTCATAATTGTTGTGTTATTTAACATGCAACCCTCATTGATCTAAACTGAAGCTATGTATGCCAAATGCATATTCATACCTGCACATAATAAAAGTTAATGTATATCAGCGATAACTGTTGTGTTATTCAACATTTAAAACCACTGTGTTCAATAAATGACACACAGCCCATTCTATTTCTCATTAAAACAAATCAAAGCACATGGATCAACAATAACAAATTCCCAACCATTGGATCACATCCAAATCAATCAAGATCACACATTCAAAATGAAGTCATTTCAATCCATGCTCATCCTTGTCACAAATTAAATTCAAGTGCAAGGGACTATAAAAGAAGTTCAACCACGGCTGAAGTTGCATGTTTAACATTCAAACTATTCATCAGCCCTGGAGACAAACCATCACAAAACATTTCACAATATATTCAGGTTAGTTATTTCAGTTACAACACAATTTTCTTACAATTTTATTTTCATTTCTCATAGTTTTTTATTTCAGTTTTCTTACACTTTTATTTTCATAAAAATATATATGTTTTCTATTTTTCTATATTCTGAGTCATTTGCAAGTTGACTAGAAAATATGACACAACCATAATGCAAAGTATTGGCTAGTACGACTACCTACATATGAAAAGAAACAAAACTCGTTTCTAGTTTAACATCAATCATTTTCTATGGTACAAATTCCAAGCAGGAAGGACTTCATATAAAGTTCTACACATCCATCCCAAAGACAAATAGTGTCATAAAAGGTAGTTCCTCAAGCAGAATTAATTGGAAAATGAGCCTCCTAACTCCAATTTACAAAAAACTAGATGACCACATGAATTAACAAGGAGAATCCACAACAAATTTTCCAAAAGGTTGTCTAGGTTTTAGCATAAATTGATGACATGCAGAAATAAACAATGGCAAAGAATTTAATGATAAATGACAACAGTGCCTTCCTCAACTAGCTATCAGTGACAAACTTGGAATGACAAAAACTAGATGTAGAAACTCCTTTATGTTTCCCTTTCTTCTAGTACTTGTCATATTTGTTGAGACATGAAACCAATCTAAATGAAATTTATATTATATTTCTAGTGAATAAGAAGAAGATCGTCGTCATTTTTGCATTCTCTTATTTTTGTCATTTCTCTCAGTTGCATTTGAAGAGGAAATCTCTATCAATTGTTTTCGCTTGCAACATTTTCATAATCACTATGTTTCTCTATAACCTACTTACCTACTTAGCATTCAAATGCTCAAGGTACTTCATTTGTCCTTCAAATTTGCTTAAACCAACATTATCCTTCCCTTCATCAACTGTGACATCTTTTTTAATAACATCCTCTCCCTCTACCTTGTCAATCATTTTATGAAACATCCACTCAAATCAATCTCCAAACTTCATTTTTATCCTTTTAACTAAATTTTTAACATTTCCATTAATTATTTTAGAATGTTTGTAAGCGTTTCCAACCTTGTCAGACTTGAAAAGGAGAAAGAAGAATTCCATATCCAATTCAAAATTCAGCAGACTTTACAATTTTCAATATTTAAGGATTTAATTTAATTCAAACGTCGGTAACTAGACTAGATCAACATTTTAACCAGAAAAGGAACCAGGTGTCACTTCTTTTAGTTGAAATTTCTCCTAGAGTTTCCTTCATGCCTGAAGAGTGTTATTTATAGGAACAACAGTAATGACAAACTCAAAACCATTCTCACAATACATTTGACAAACTCAAAACCATTCCCAAAATAAGGGAATCACTAACCATTACTGAGGCATGTGTAGAGCTTCTATTGAGCTACTAAATTCCTATAGCAAAGCAAGCCTACAACTTCCTTCATGCCTGGAGATTGTGATGATTAAGAATAACAATAATGACAAACAAGAGGCTAAAAAATTTAATTCAAACCATAGTAACTAGACCATATCAACATCTCATATAAGGAATAACGATATTGATAAACCCATAACCATTCCCACAATATGAGAATCACTAACCATTACTAAGGAAATCCTAGAGATTCTATTGAGTTGCTAAATTCCTTTATCAAGGCAAGCCTACAACTTCCTTCATACTTGGAGATTGTGATGATTAGGAATAACAATATTGACAAACATGAGGGTAAACAATTTAATTCAAACAACAGTAACTAGACTAGATCAACATCTTATCTATAGGAATAACAGTATTGATAAAATCATAACCATTCCCACAATAGGATAATCACTAACCATTACTGAGGCAAGCCTAGAGCTTCTATTGAGTTGTTAAAGTCCTTTAGCAAGGCAAGACTACAACTTCTTTCATGTGTGGAGATTGCGATGATTAGGAATAACAATATTGACAAACATGAGGCTAAACAATTTAATTCAAACAACAATAACTAGACAAGATCAACATCTTATCTATAGGAATAACATTATTGACAAACTCAGAACCATTCCCACAATAGGAGAATCACTGACCATTACTAAGGCAAGCCTAGAGCTTCTATTGAGCTACTAAATTCCTTTAGCAAGGCAAGACTACAACTTCCTTCATGCCTGGAGATTGTGATGATTAGGATTAACAATAATGACAAATACAGGCTAAACAACTAATTCAAACAATAGTAGCTAGACCAGATCAACATCTTATCTAGAGGAATAACAATATTGGCAAACTTAGAACCATTCCCACAATAGGAGAATCACTAACCATTACTAAGACAAGCCTAAAGCTTCTATTGAGATGCTAAATTCCTTTAGCAAGGCAAAACTACAACTTCTGTCATGCCTGGAGATTGTGATGATTAGGGTTAAGAATAATGACAAACATGAGTCTAAACAGTTTAATTCAAACAACAGTAACTATACCAGATCAACATCTTATATATAGGAATAATAGTATTAAAAAACTCATAACCATTCTCACAATAAATTTGACAAACACAGAACCATTCCCACAATAGGAGAATCACTAATTATTACTAAGGCAAGCATAGAGCTTCTATTGAGTTGCTAAATTCCTTTAGCAAGGCAAGCCTATAACTTCCTTCATGCCTGTAGATTTTGATGATTAGGAATAACAATAATGACAAATATGAGGTTAAACACTTTAATTCAAACAACAATTAATAGACTAGATCAACATCCTATCTATATAAATAACAGTGTTGACAATGATCCAGGTGGCTCCAGAGACACACACGGGACAAATAGGACTTAGGAAAGCTAAAAAATCAAAGTGTTTAGATTATGCTCAAACCAAGACCAGAGCGTATATCTTGTTGTCCTAATCGCAACAGTGTGAACGGTTCGTCAAACTGACTCCGTATGCGAAAGTTAGAAGTAGTCAAATTTGGGTTGACTTTTTGCGCCCTAGGCAGGCTTAAGGAGGCCACAACTTGCACAGAAGCCGGCCACCAGATTCTAGGCAAATTTTTTGCCTCGTTAAAAAGACTCCTACAGCTTAAGTTCTAAATTTTTGAAAATGCCTTATTATTACAGGAAAATTAAAAAATATATATATAAAAAAAGGAGGTGGTGGGCCACCACCACCCCCACCACCCCATGCCTCTCCATATCAATGACATAATTGTATGCCATTTAATTTGAGACTGGTGGGGATTGAACCCGCCTGGCCCACGTGGGCCAGACCCCACCGGACAGCCCCATGTAACGTAACAGTGCCAAAAAACTTTAATGCAAACCAAACAATGTCGCCATTAAACCAACAATGCCAAAATTAATGCGGAGAGTATGGGGCAGGCTGCCCAATGTGGACCCGACCCCCAAAAAAAAACATTCATACGGTTTTTTTTTTTTTAACTGTAATGGATTAAAACGGGAGGGGAGAGGATTGACCACCTAACCCCTCCTCAACAACTTGACTATTATTACTGCTACACCAAACCACCTTCTTGTTTAATCCACCACAGAAACTTATTTAAGACTTCAGTTGCCTAGTGCACCGAGATGGAGGAAAAAGGAGCAGGCATGGATTTCGAAACAGAAGAGGCAGAATCTTGGCATGTAGTTCAAGGCAGCATTTTGCAAGAGGGGTGAAATTTCACTTTGTTAGATTTTGACAAATTTTATATGGTTTCATCACTTCTCAACTCCACGAACGCAATGGCACTTTTCGTGTCTCCATCATAGTTCTGCAATTTTCATCCATTTTTCAATATGAAAGGGGAACCATGATTGCTGTAGAAACAGAGCGCAGAACCATGATCCTTCCAATTTTCCCGAGGAGGTAATTTTTCTCCATGTCAGAATATAGTCAAGATTATAGTCCTTTTTCATGGTCTTCCACATGGATTGCAATGGTGAGGTCAGGTTTGCATTTGGAGTTGCAGATTTCTAGTCCACCCATGGAGCAAAATCTTTGAGGAATCTATGTGGAATCTAAAAGATTCCTTGAGCCCCAAATTCTCAACTTCTCAGAATTCAAAAATTGGATAGACGATTTTGCACTATTCGATGTCACATATCTGATCGTGCATTCAGATTTTTCATTTGCTCATTCTATTCTTCAGCCACTTTTCTAAGTGGGATGTAGGTGTCAGCATTCATGTGCGAGTGGCCATTTCCATGCAATTGATGCCGGGAGATCAATGGCTCGAACAACTTCAGTAGTTTGACATCTGCTTCTTCAAATGGTGCTTGGTTGTGAGGTATATGCAGTGCTCATGTAATTCTTTTACTATGCATTGTGTTACACAAGTGCTTGCTTGATGTTCGATGTGTGATCCTATTTCTTACTCATTTTAATGATCACTGCATGATGTGACGTGGAATTGTCTATGTGATGTACTTTTTGTCATGATTTGTCATGTTATGTTTTGAGATCCCTTTGTTATATGTTGATAGGATACTCATATTGTCATCATGCATGTTTGCATTGAGATCCCTTTTATGCCATGTTGTTGAGATGCTCATCATGCATGAGTTTATGTCATACTGATAGGAGTCTTTTGAATGAGAGTTCCTGTAGTGGAACATCTCTTAGAGCCACTCCTGCATGAGGGAATTTTCTTTGTATGATAGCGACATCACCTCTATGTATATCATCACTATTGACAAAACTTAATGCAGCGGCTTACACCATCTTGACATCCAGGGCCTAGAGACTTAGTCCCTCCTAGACGAACTTCATTATCAATGGCTTATGTTTTCATGTGTTGATCATTAACATGTTCCTCTTCTTTACAACATGCAGATGTATTCATTAATGTTCTTTTAAAATTGCAATTAATACATCACAAAAGTAAAATGTCTTGGAAGGGTCCTTCGTCATACCCAGACCTAGATCAGACAAGCTCAAAACCATTCCCACAATAGGATAATCACTAACCATTACTAAAGCAAGCCTAGAGCTTCTATTGATCTATTAAATTCATTTAGAAAGGCAAGCCTACAATTTCCTTCATGCCTGGAGATTGTGATGATAAGGATTAACAATAATGACAAACATGAGGCTAAACAATTTAATTCAAACAACAATAACTAGACCAGATCAACATCTTATCTATAGCAATAACATTATTGACAAACTCATAACCATTCCCACAATAAGAGAATCACTAACCAATACTAAGGCAATCCTAGAGCTTCTATTGAGTTGCTAAATTCCTTTAGCAAGGAAAGCCTACAACTTTCTTAATGCCTAGAGATTGTGATGATTAGGATTAATAATAATGACAAACATGAGGCTAAATAATTTAATTCAAACAACAGTAACTAGACCAGATCAACATCTTATCTATAGTTGAAATTCCTCCTATAATGCATAAAACATTTTATCTAAAATGTATATTGATATAATTAAAGACATACAACCAATTCTAGGTCAATTTCAACACAGTGGTTTTCCAAGTACAAATACATTCATGGTATTGTAAGTGTAAAATCAAGTTATCAAAACAACAATCATTGATATATTTGAAGACATACAAGAAATTCCTTTTGTAGATTTGATTTTTCAAGGATATTGTCAAAAATGCATGTGTGAAAATCTATTACGCTGCTACTAACATACATGTTGATAATTTCCTATAATAAAGCATAAATAATATTGGCTTGTATGAAAGCATAATTTTCAATTTATTTTAACTAAGTGCATGCAATAATTTTGCAGGTAGTTGCATATATAGCAAGAGTTAGTTATTTTGCGTGTACAAGGAGAAGTGGCAGGAGAGTGACAAGGGGTGCCTAGCTGCGATACCCTTCATCATATGAGGACAAGACAAGTGATGCAAATGTCAAAAACCATCCCAACAATGTTGTTGAGGATGACCATGTGATTGAAGCTGATGTTGTCACACCATCAGCCACAGAGCCACTATCAACCATAGTCCAAGGGGAAGTTCAACTAAAAATATGAGCACCATAAGAGGTTCGAAAAAAGAAGACATGTTAGATGCAATGGATGACATAGAGTTTAATGGATATTCAGTTTGGGCATCTACAAAAAGACATGGTATTCCTCCCTCATCAATACGTAGAGCACTTTGTACAGTTATGACTGAAGAGGAGGAGGCTGAAGTGGTTGGGTGGTGTAAAGAGATGGCCCAATTAGGACATGGGCTAGAGTTGATATAACTCAAATGCACAATTGCTCAAATATGTCAAGGGAGGACAAATCCATTCAAATATGGGTTTCCTGTTAAATCATGGTGGTTTGGGTTTAAAAAAAGGCATCCAAACATTGTGTTGCATACATTTGAGGGCCTTGACAAAGACAGAGCATTAAATTTGTGCCCTGGAGTTGTATGTAAGTTATATGACACTCTTTCCAGTGCATACAATGGCATTCTTATGGTGCAGGCTATATATGGAACTGTGATGAAATACGTTTACAGGCAGGAAGGAATTGTGGCATGTGGGTAATTTCCAAGAGAGGGAGACGAAACATGCCAAATATTTTTTCTAAGAGAAGGGAGTGGATAACTATTCTACGTTGTCTAAATGCAATTGGTGCTTTAGTCCCAGAATTTTATCTATTCAAAAGTAAAAATCAACTGAAAAATCTTATACAAAACTGTGAACCAGGTGCATGCATGGCTACACATCCCCATGCATGGATGACTAAAGAATTTTTTTAAAATTAGAATTTGTCACTTTGTTGCATTTGTACGAGGAGGTGTCTCACCTAATAATAGACACCTATTGATATTAAATGGCCATGGAAGCCACATTATTATACAAACGATTGAGGAAGTAAACAATTTTGGCATCGAATTGCTAAGATTGCCCACTCATACCACTCACATATTGCAGTCCCTTGATGTCAATGTGTTTGTCCCTTTCAAGAACTATTTCAAGTCAGAGTGTGTTGCATGGATGGCCAAGAATCCAAGGGTTGAGGTGAAAAGGTTTGAGCTAGCAGATCTTGCAAGTAAAGCATTTAAAATGGCTTTGACACCATCAAATATCAAGGTTGGATTTAGGAGGACTTGAATCTGGACACTGAATTATGATTCTCTTATGCATGATAGTGGTTGTAGCTAGGCATTTCATGTGAATGGTTAAGAAGAAGGGCATGTCCAAATAGGCATTAAGTGCAAGAAGAAGTATATGAACAGGATGATGTGGTTGCAACTAGTAATATGATTTCCCTCTCTCAAGGACACTAATATGGTGATGATGATGAAAATGTATGTGAAACACAATATAATCATGAATCAATTGACAGTAACATGGAGGTCGTTCTACCATCTGAAGCACATGGAACTTCTATTGTTGATATTATTAATGGCATTATTGAACATGCAGTTGACAATGAACATGTAGTTGAAAATGACATTGTTGATATTGCACTAGGAAGAAACATTGACCAATTGACATTGCCAAGAAAAGTAACCCCACCATCACAGCTAGTAGAATCCATGATTAATTTGAATGAAATAGTGTCTCAATTACCAATGAACAAAGCATGAACATGCCTTCACAACCAGTAGAATTAAAAACTGAAATTGTTCATTTTTTGTGGACAGTAGATCAATGGAAAAATGCGATGCACATAATGAGACATCAGATGAAGAGAAAAAAATACTTCAATCAGTTGTCTCAGATACTGAAAGGAAAGTGCCAAGCAATGACATCCAGGTGGGAGGGGTGGAGAAGTTACTTGGTCAGTTCCTAAATGTACCAGTAGAGAGAGTGTCAATGAAAAAAAGCAAGGAACACTAGTAGTCTTCTTTTGGGCCGAATTTCATAGTTACTCACCTCAAAAGACTATATAAACCTATTAGTTGCGTCTAAGAAAAATAAATTTGAAATCTAGGAATTAAAATAGAAAAAGAAGGATTTGGCCAAGGAGAAGAAGGCAGCGAGGATTGTTGCAGCACAACATCGAGCAGATGAAAGGCTTGAAAGAGATAAAGTAAGGCCAGAGAAGGACCATAAAAAGAAAATGGAAAGACAAGAAAGGGAAGTAAGAAAGGTTAAACAAATGCTTGAAAAGGAACAAGGGATGACTAATATGGTTCACAATGATGCAAGCACATTTGATGAAACCAATATTATGTCAAATACTTTGGAAAATATTTTAGATAATACACCATTATTCTAAGACCTCATAAACATTCAAGTCCCTCACTATCAAAATGGGGGTTTACCCACTTCATTTATTCCTACCAGAGCAGGGGTCAATTCTATGTATTCTCATCACACACCTCCAATTAATTCAGGGGTTTGTAGTGCAAGTGTGGGGTATGGGTATTCAATTCCTCCATGGTTGGAAGGGGGGAATTAGACTCAATCATATGGTAGAAATCCACCACATCCTCATCAACCCTTTTTAGGTAGGCCAACCTACTTGGCTCAAGCGGACAACATAGGGAGTTTTGGCACTGAAGATTCTCAAGGCCATAAAGAATAGGGGTGTCATATTTTTTTGGTTGTAACCACATTATGATGTAAATTTTGGCTAGATTGTCTCTTTATCTTGTCACAGGAAGATTTTGGCTTACAACCTAGGTTTTTTTTATTTCATCTTGTATGTGGCATTGTAACCAAAATCCATCTTAGAAGGAACATCTATAGTCTATTATAATGGAGAAATATTACATGAGAATGCAATTAACAACTTTTGTTATGCCTCTACACACCAAATGGTCAACAACACATTTATATCTTATTTGCTAATTAAATGACAAACGAGTGAATAATGAAATCTTGAAGTGAACCTGTTTTAATATGAAAATTCCATATAAAACAGTGAATAGTAAAAGTACATTACCTCACACCTCATATGAAACCTCATTTATTGCAAGTTACCTAGAAGACAAATAGAGTGAATGTGCGATGAAGCATCAACAAGCCAAGAGAATAATTAAATGACAAACGAGTTAATAATAAAGTCAACACGCATCAATATCAGCTGAGTTGTTAATTAAATGACAAATGCATGAATAATGAAATCTTGAACAAGTCACTTGTTTTAATATGAAAATTACATAAAATAGTGAACAATAAAAGTACCTAATCTCACACCTTATGAAACCTTATTTATTGTAAACTAACTTAGAAGACAAACATAGTGCATGTGTGGTGAAGCATATACAATTAAATGACAAACAAGTGAATAATGAAATCAACAAGCATCAATTGAGTTGTTAATTAAATGATAAAGCATCAACAAGCATCAACTAAGTTTTTAATTAGATGATAAACGACTGAATAATGAAATGTTGAACAAGTCACTTATTTTAATATGAAAATTCCATAAAACGATGAAAAATAAAAGTACCTAACCTCACACCTTATGAAACATCATTTACTATAAGTTAATTTAGAAGACAGGCGGAGTGCATGTGTGGTGAAGCATCAACAACCAAATAAAGCTTCAAAAAGCCAAGAGAATAATTAAATGACAAACAAGTGAATAATGAAATATTGTGCCATGTTCAATGCCTAATAATAAAGCAATAAGCAAGAGTGACTTTTGTTCTAAAACAACAAGAACCTTTCCATCTTCTTCATCAAGTTTATCATAAATTGCCTTTATTGTTGCCAAATCATCCTTAATTTGTAGGTCTTCTTGAAATGACATAATTGGATCATCCAAATATACTACAACCACCAAATGAGGTTATGTCAAGGATGTATTTAGATTGTATAAATCCAAAGCACTATAAAATTTAACAAATCCAATCAGTGTTCTGGGAAAACTAGGAAGGTTATCCAAAGAGGATTTAATTGTCTCCACTACAACCTTAAGTATGTTAAAGGGATTTCAATAAGAAAAAAATATGATGGAAGAATTGGAGGTTGGACTATATATTATGTTGGTACAACAAATTCCACATTTCCCTTAGAAATATTTGGAACCTCATCTACACCACTATCACACTCTACCAAAAAAACAATGAGCCATCTACCTCAAGCCCAAGATATCATATAGTAAAAAATTCCATAAATCAATGAATAATAAAAGTATCTAACCTCACACCTCACGAAACCTCACTTATTGTAAGTTAACTTAAAAGACAAACAGAGTGCATGTGCGGTGAAGCGTCAAAAAGCCAAATAACAAAAACATAATTTTTTTGGTGGGTAAGTGGCAGAATTTTTGGATTGGGCAAACCTCGTAAAGCATAAAATCAAAGTTGAAAAATGGAAAATAATAGAAAAACTCAATTATCTATTGAGGAAAAGATTTTCAATATTGTTTTCACTTAATCAAATCACAGTTTATCCTCTCTTTTGAGATTCTATCTAGGTATCCTTTGATTTATGGGTTTTTGAGCATACAAGGTGTCTGTATTGTAGTGAGTAATTTATATTGGGTTATGTTATATATGTTTTGAACTTTAATATTTTGTAATTATTTTGAATTATACTTCATTAAAATCTATGTGAATCAATAATCTGAGCAAGAATATAACCCTACTGAACCTTACCATGAACCCTGCAACAAAACCTATGTCACAATAATCAGTACAGAGAAAGACACATAGCAAGATTATCAAGTTGTCGAACCCTACCATAAACCCTGCAACTAAACATAAGTCACAGTAACCACTACAGAGCAATATTATAACCCTTCCGAATCCTACCATAAACCATGCAACAAAACCCAAGTCACAATAAACACTACAGAGCAAGACACATAGCAAGATTACTGAATTGTCGAACCCTACCATAAACTCTATAACAAAACCCAAGTCACAATAACCACTGCAGAGCAAGACACAGAGAAAGATTATAACCCTTCTGAACCCTACCATAAATCCTACAACAAAACCTAAGTCAAAATAACCACTGCAGATCAAGACACATAGCAAGATTATGGAGTTGTCAAACCCTACCATAAACCCTACAACAAAACCCAAGTCACAATAACCACTACAGAGCAAGACAAAAAGCAAGATTACTGAGTTTTTGAACCTACCATAAACCCTGCAACAAAATCCAAGTCACAATAACCACTGCAGAGCAAGACATAGAGAAATATTATAACCCTGTCAAAGCCTACCATAAACCCTGTAACAAAACCCAAGTCACAATAACCATTTCACAACAAGACACAGAGAAATATTACCAAACTCTCAAACCCTACCATAAACCCTACAACAAAACCCAAGTCGCAATAACCACTACAAAGCAAGACACATTCAATATTATAACCCTGTCGAACCCTACCATAAACCCTGCAACACAACCCAAGTCACAATAACCACTACAGAACAAGACACAGAACAACACAAACAACAAATTCAAGTGTTGAAAAACAGAGAGTGGCTAGTAGGACTTAGAATCCTACCGGAGAGCTGCAGAAGCCAACACCATGTCCAAACATCACCCCAAACCTCCCAAACCTCTTCTATGATATTAATACAAATTACTTGCAACAAACACAAAGATAAATTGGCATTTAGGGAAAAAACCAAAAAATTACAGCAAAATTGGAAAAAAAAAAACATGAATTTAACAGTTACCTGAATGGACCTCGGAGCCTGCATGTCGACCAACAAACTTGCTCGAATCTCCCACTGGCTCCTTCACAAACAGCAAATCACGAGGATGAAACAACAACAAGTGTCGAACAAACAAGCATAGATCCACTATTAATCCCCCACGAAGAAAAACAAACAAACACAGGTGCAACCATAAACCCCAAAGAAGCCTTTGCAAACAACAATGTCCGATGAGTAGCGCTAGAATGGTGAATGAGGTGATCTAGTATTGGAGTCGAACATAGCCATCATCGGTGAAGCACAATGCCCACAGATAGGGCATGAACAAGATAACACAGGGAAGGAAAGACATGAAACAAAATGGGATGAAAGAAACCCTAGGCGAAGGGTTAATGGTGGACTTTATCACTCCCACCAACCGCAACAAGTGGCATGTCCCACTCGACACCTATCCTATGGAAAATGATGGTGTGTCGATGTTAATTATTAGCGTTGAAGGAAGGGAGCACAAGTAATGGTGTCCCACCCCTATGCAAAAGTTTAAATCAGGTCGTATCACATCCATTGCTCGGAACTAGAACCAAATTACAATGGTGTATAAGGTATATGTTTTGGGTCTTTATATAATATTTTTTTCAGAAGAAATAAATGTTAGTTTATATAATGTAGTAGTACATTTTTCATAATATCCTACAATATGGATTACATATTTTACAATAAATCTCCTAGTAAAATCAAGTGTTTTTAAAATATGCCTCTTATCAAAGTGTTTTTCAAGTCAAAATAAGACAGAAAATAGATCTGATGACATTTTCATCATCTATATATCCGTCTATAATCTTATCAAAATGCTTTGTCAAACGTATTAGTAGACAAACCTAGTAAAACTGAAATAGAAACGTAAAACTAGCAGAGGGGGATTGAGCCCTCATCTCTGGCCATGTCATTCTCTAGGTAAATGTAGTGCATATAAACAAATTAGTCAGAGAGGCCTTTCTTGGAAATTCAATCTGCAATTGAATCAGACTCCCTAAATATGTCTTGTAAAGTGATTGTAGAGAAGGACCACTTGAGGTGTTGGATATTAGATATCCATCCATTGAAGTGAGGAGGAAAAAGTTTATATGAATTGATATCCCTTGAATAAATACCTTTGAATCCCCATAAACATGAAGAGCATTACTAGAATTCTTTTGGAAAACCATAGGAGTCCCCATAGAAATTCTTGTATATGTTTCTTAATATAAAGTGATCTTATTATTGCAAGGCATCCTTAGTATGGTGCAGATGGTTATGGATGTGTGAATGTAATATTGTTACCATGTAATATTCTAAAGATGATGATGTCAATGAATTTAAAATACTAATAAATAGTACGTTTTTATATTTATTATGAAAATTGAAAAAAAAAATTGAAGTAATGGATTTTATCATCTTTCATTTATTTAATTGTTTAATTGGTATTGTCTAAGTTAGTTGTGGTTGGTGTCGGAGTTTGATGACTATAAATTTGTTTTATATATTATTTGAAATATTATATTTATTTATAATTGTTTATAAATATATATTTATATACTTTGAGCTATGTATTGTAATAAATAAATAAAAATCTCATATACTATATCATATTTATATATATATATATATGAAAATAAAATTAAAAGATTAACCTAATTTTTAAGTTATGTATGTTTCTTTCATATTCTTTATTCAAATATCACATATTTTTTTTATTTTTTTATGTGGTTTAGTGACCCTGAAATCTATGATCCATGGAATATTTGTACCAAGCAGATCCACCACAATGGATCACTTCCTACAAGATCATTGATCCACGAAATATTTGTACCTAGTTTATCCACCAGAAAGGATCACTACCTGTAGGATTAGTGACCCATGGAATATATTAATCATCAAATATTTCTACTAGGCTAATCCACCAGAAAAGATCACTCCCTATAGGATTAATGACCCATGGAATAAATCACTGTGTGGAGGCTCAACCATAGAGCCTGACCCCGAGAGGTGTCAAGAGAGTTGAACCTTTCTCAATAACAAATATTCTTTAACAACAGGGACTCGACCAATTGAGCTATCCATCAAGGATAAACTATTACACTTCTATTATATAATAGTTATGCATATATAAATTTATATAATTTATATGTATATACAAATAGAAAGTTAAGTGACAACAAAATTTAAAGATTAAAATATTGTTTTAACTTAAAATGTATTTTATTATATTTTTATTGAAAATGTATATATTATAATATATATATATATTAATATATATAATTATATATTATACTATATAGTATTAATTCAAAAAAACATTTTACATCAGGATACCAAAGTATCAACATATATTCTTGACATTTCTGGTGTTACATACCAGATTGACTCACAGAATTTTCTTTTTTACCTTTTCTCCTTCTTATGTTCATCCATCCTAAAAAGTTATCTATCACGGCTAAAGATGGAGTTGTATCCTCATTATTTTGATAAATCTCGATAATTGTCGAATCTAGCATAATCATTAATTCATTCTCGCTATCAGAGTGATTAGACTCATGGATATACATTTTCCCACTCATTCTCGGCACTATCATCGTTGATACCCTTTCATTAACCTTTTCCAACATGTTCCTCCTTACTGAGGGATGAGAAGATTCCACATGGGGGTTGATCAATATTTGGAGAAGCTAAGTTTTCAGGAGGTGACTTCTGTTGCTGAGAGAAATCCTTCTTTTGACCTGCATAATTCATGGATCTAAAAGCAACCTTTGGATCCTTAAAGTGTCCAAACTATTAACAGATTCTACAGCTGAGAGTAGTATTTTCATAATCCAGTGGTTGGTGATATTCCTTGCCCCCACATGTGAGGATGATTTTATATGGTAATTTCCTTCACTGAGGTCCACTTCAACACATATGTGGGTAAATGTGATGATCCCTTTTGTTAATATTTCATTGTCTAGTCTAATGGATCGAACTATTGAATTTCCAATATATTCTAGGATCTCTAGCCGAATCCAGTTGCGAGGTATGTTTGGAAGACTTACCCATACTAGAGTCTCCAAACATTTCATAGTAGTCAGATTAAAATCCGAAAACCATGGATGAACCGAAAGACCATCTTGGTCGTAGAACAGGGATCCTTGGTCAAAAATATTCTACCTGTCTTCCATGTCTTTAAAGACAACCATAAAATATCCTATCAAGAAAAATAACAAACCAACATTCTAGAGCCAGTTTTGGAGAAACCAATCCTCGAGGGCATATGCCGAGGCCAAAAATCCATTAAAATAACATATAATTTCATGACACTTATAATATGTTGCCCTAATATTAAAAAGAATATCGTTCATAGCAAGTTGTGGTGTGTCCTTGGATTTCTCTACCACAAAAGCTTGGCCTGAGAGCTCTTTTGGTGTCTGCAAACATGAATGAGGGTTAAGGGAATCCTTAAAGGAGATAGACTTTGAATCTGAGGATGCACCCCTACCCCTAGCATGCACCACCATTTAGGCCTGCCATGAGAGAGATGGAGGCATCCTTCTTAATGCCATAATTTATGACGCCACTAGCCATTTTGAGTTGCATCCCTTTGAAAAGGAGCCTCATCGCCCCCACAGGAATACTTATTCACTTTTGAATAATGGTAGAGAGCATGAGTTCAAAATCCTCACCTTTGGCCAAGATGCATAGGGACTCCCCAGACATGGATCTTACAAAAACTATAAAAAATTTAGAAGCAAAATCCCCAAATCCTTGTTTCACAAGGACTGAAATAAGATTTGAATTTTTTGGTTCCATATCAGTAGGCAAGTATCACGAGCCTTTATTGAAATCCACAGACAAAGGAGTAATATTAACTGACTAGAGAGTTTTGTGAAACTATTTGCAGGGTCCCCCATACCCCAGGTAAACATCTAGTTCAAGAGTTTCCACAAACAATTAGTTGGTCTCCTTCCTACACACACATTAGATAACCCCATGAGCCCATGTGAGTTCCATAGCCCTTCTACTACCAATATGAGGCCAATCATTAAGGGTTGCTACAACCATAATTGTCGCACCAGACCTCAAGGTGATCGATAGGGATGCAAAGGGTATGCACAATTCTCCTATGACTATGAACCCTAAGGGCATATTCTTAGTAGCCATAAATGTTACACCATGGATGAAGGCGATGGGCAGGGATGTAAATGGGACAAATAAAATCTTTGCAACTGCATACCCTAGTGCACCATTTCCAGGGAATATTGAATACAAGAGACATTTCGCTTCCACCGAGTGATACACATCCAAAATATTGATTGACAAAGTCGCCATAGCTCCTACATCCATGAATTCTGTGTATACTCTTTATGTTCATACATTTATATAATTTAAGTGTCTATGGTATAAATAAAAAAAATTAACTTATCAAAATTGTGAAAATAAAGATAATTTAAAAATATTATTAAAATGGAAATGCAAATATTATTAAGAAATGTTGTGTTCTATGTAAATTAACAACATGAATCCCAACATCCTCCCAAAGCTAAATTAACCGGTATTGGTATTTCTCTCGTTATTAATTTAAAAATTTAGAAACAACACATCGTTAGTGCAAGCAATCTGGATTTTTTTGAGTGAGTAAGTTTCAGCCTTTAGGGCTTTATTTCTTTTTAATTTGTTATTATGAACTTATTTTGAATTTCTTTTGATTTCATAACTAACGTGAAATGAATTTCAATAGAATTTTAGACAAATTCATGAAATTATTCATGTTATTTTTTGAATTTTACACAAATTTCTTGAAATTATCAGTGTTTGTGTTTTACTCATTCATGTTCGACTTCATATTTGCAAACATTGTAGAATAAATTAATCCAACAATGAATTTTGAATAAGTTTGAATTTAATCAATATTTTTCACCGGTAACTTATAATATTGTGATTAATACCAATTATTATGTTTATTGTTTATAATTAACTTACAATTATCGTTAAAAAATTCAAACTTTTTGAACTATTATAATATGTAATGAATACACTTTCACTTTACCCTGAGTAATTAATTACTTGATAATTACCCTGATATTTGTTCCTCTGCAGGGTTGGGTTGGGTAGATCCAACCAATCATAGAGGTTTATGTTCATCGTCCTCCTTCGAATGAAAAGTTTATGTGGGGGCCCAATCAAGTCACAGATGTTCGTTCGTTCATTCATCCCATACATTGGCAACATCTTCCAATCTATTGTACTCCATTTCCTAGGCAATATTGTTCACAAATACCAGATATTTTGTATGTTTCCCGCTTATTCCAAAGACTTATCGCAGCACTATAGAGAAAAATGTAATGCAACCTCGAGCGAAACAGTTTTGGAAAAGACATTGTTCCCCATTAAGCCAATCTCACCTTTCTCTCATGCTCTCAGATGCCTCTCGACCTCCTGGAGGCAGATGAAACCCACTCGATGCACAAAATTGGTGAAAAATATCCTCATTTGATAACACAGAGCTAGATGAAAATTACCAACACCTTCCATGAATTAGAAGGAGATCATGTCGATGATTTTCAGAAGCACTATGCAGGTCCTCGTAGACCCATTAGGCCTTTGCTGCCACACAAATTTTTAAAAGGATAATATCTCATCATGCCAATGGCTCAACTGGTCACAAAAAAATTTGGTTGGTTGGACCATCGATCCCTGGGATTAGTCGTTTACATCTCCTTTGGCAGCCAAAGCTCAAGGTCTTCTTCTCAAATGATTGAATTAGCATTAGGTTTAGAGGCAACTAGGAACCAATTTCTTTGGGTGGTGAGACTCCCAGTTTGTGATGAGAATAATCCCACACTGGATGGCTTTTATAGGCGCATAGAGAAGCAAGGCCACATAGTAAGCGAATGGATAGATAAGTTAGTCATCCTTTCTCACCCTTGTGTGGCGACTTTTATTACCCGTTGTGGTTGGAACTCTACTCTTCAAGCCATCTCTATTGGCAATAATGCCATATAATGACCATTGTTTGCAGAAAAACACTTCAACACGGTGCTTATCATGGACAAAGTGAAGGTTGGAAAGAGTTATGTTGGTCGATATGCACCATTGTAAGGTCATGTGATAAGTTTATATAACAGCATTTGAAATGGAATATGGATTGATGTGAGAAACTAATATTTACAATGGCATCAAACATACATTGTGTAAAAAATAATACTAATAATGAAAGTTTAAGGGTAAGTTTGTAGCAAGCTTCATAATGATTTTCGAATATGTCATGTATCATGCATTGTTGAAGTGGTATATGTCAACTAATATTACTATGGGCCTAATTTATGTGTTGTTTTTAAGAAAGGTAGGTTGTTGTTTAGACACTGCATTATCCATTTTCAGCATTCTAATTTAGATTTTTTTTTAGTTTTACATCGATAGGCATTTCTCTGTGGGGTTGGGGTGGACAGAAATTGTTCTCCTCAACCAGTCACAAACTCATTTTCTTACATGTTGTAGGTTGGTTGCAGGTCATGTTTTGGTTTTATTTATTATTTTATTTCAAACCTATTAATGAGTTTAATCATTTCACAACTTGTCGTAATGGGTGTCTTTGGAATACCCATGCAAATGAGTTCATCCAAGCATTTCCTTAATTGCCGCTGGAGAAAATGGGTTGTTCTTTCATACAATAACAATCGATAATCAAGAATGTTTTAAGTTCAAATTTTTGTCTTTTGAAAACAACATCTTTTAACTTTCTTAAATTTAAAATTTTGTTTTTATCAATAAATTATTCAATTTCCTCCACCACAAAACATTATCTAATAGTTATTTTTTAGTTTTCCATATGAGCTAATGTTTGAGTTGCTAATGAAGATAAGGGAATATGAGTTTTCCATTAACAGGTCCTTGAGATGAACAAATGGGGATTATTCACCAATAAGGTGACTTTGTTTACAACATGACTATTGTGCTTGTGAATAGTTGGGATGTGATGTTTCAGGTCCTTTCTTCTTCTTAATGTGACTTTTAAGATTTTTTTCTTTAGCAAATGTGGTTGAGTAGTAAAATGAAGACCTACCCAAACCAAAGATGAGTAGGTGCTCCATGATGGACAAGGCCTGGTTGATCATCGTTACCTTTAAGCCAATTAGAGAAGACATTCTTGTTAGTTTATACAATACCTTCTTTGTGTTTTCCCATTTCATCCTACTCATTTTGTGCACAACCTTCTTCGTGTTTGCACTTTCCATCATACTCATTCAAAATAAAACTGAATTCTCAGCACGAGGCTCCCTGCCACTATGGAAAGGGATGCGACCCAAAAAAATGCTCATTGAAACTTTGCCCCAACATAGTTTTGTGTGAAGGTTTGCGGTATATGTTACCCCAGATGATCTCCCCATTGGGACCAAGGAAAGTGATTCCTATTCCTTAGGGACAACGTGGAGCTCAACATAAAATATAAATCATGATTCTTAACACATATCCATCTTAAACACTTATGTCAAGCCATGTCACATATTTTGTGTTCAACCATATAGCTATATATTGATATTTTAGGAAGTTGTTAGTCGGGTATTTTGAAGCTATGCCCACCATGCTCACTAATTTTTTGAAGATAGGTCCACCCCGCTGATCTCCAGTATGCATCCATAGTGCATGTATTTCTTTGTATTCCTCGATGTGATATCATTGGTGTCTTTTTGTATTCAAAAGCATCCATGATGCATACAACTTTTTTGATCTACTACAGATGTGTGATTAATATAATCCTTAGGTTGGGGTTGATCTTTATACTATGTGCTTATTATTTTAAAACCAAGGGTGTGCATTGAACTTTGGACTTTCCACTTGGTACATGACAAAGGTTTTGACATGCAATCTCTTCATAACTCTCCATTGCATTTGTAGTTGCATGGAGAGTTCCAATTTAAAACTACCCACTTCGTTCACACTCATTATCAATATATCCCATGATGAATTCTTACCACTTCATAATTGTTTGATGGCTTGTGCTACTATCATCACTATGGAAGCACATTGGTCCTATGGTACTTGCCCCTTCACTATTCATTACTTAGTGGTGAACTTCCTCAACCATCCCATGAACAATAATGAAGATGAGTGCCCTTCCTCTAAGCACCTACATTCACATTAAACTTACCATGCATCAACTATCTACATCCACTCACAGCATAATAAGCACATGTATCATCATATTGAATGTCAGTGAATTCAAAAAATATATATATAAATTAATACAATAGTTTTACAGAATTAAATAATACTATAATTTTTTCAAATTAAATTGAAAAACAATAAAAATACAAATGGTAAAATTTTTTTATATTATTTATAAATATGTAAATTTTCTATCATTAATTTTTATAAACTTAAAATTAACGTATTATAATTTTTCCCCGTAATAATTTTTTTATATTTCAATATAAAAAATCAAAAGTCTAAAAGTTGTCTAATTGTATAATAAACATTCTTTAATTTATTGAAATCAGACTATACAAGAAATTGAAGCTTCAATCTATCAATTTTGATTTTTTTCTATAATATTTTTAAGAGGTTGTACTTCTGAAATTTTCATATAAATCTTATCAAATTTATAAACTAAAAGAAAATGTGTTTTTTATACTGGATTAATTGGCTCCTATACATTATGGATAGATGCTAAAAACATCAAAGTCGATGTGACTGATTTGAGTGCCACGGTGGAGCGCCATCATGACTTGCCCAAAACCTTTGTAAGTTATACCCAAAACCTTTGTAAGTTATACCCTATGTTAGACGACTAGGTGAAAATATGGATATATGTGACTTTCGATTCGGACATAATTTTGCTACACAGGCATGCCTTTCACGCCAGCCTTGAATGCTTTGACTCAACGTGAAATTGAATAATTTGGACCATGGTTCACGTTAACAACCAAGGGTTAGAATAATTTGGACCATGGTTCAAGTAAACAACCATGGGTTACGTAATGTCACTTGCAGGGGAGTCTGTGATATATAAATATGTACTTTTGGGATATCGCTACAAATAGGTGAATGATTTGTTTGTACATATTGGAACAAGTAACGAGAGACAAAAGCTATGTTATTTTTTGTGCTATTATATGTATGATGGTGTTATATTTGTAACAAGTGAGGCTTAAATGACACGTGTACAAATTGCTCTTTGTGTGCAGAAGACCACTAGGCCATTATATTTGGTTTTTTGTTCACCCAGTGGTAGCAGTGTAGATACTTTTAGATTAGAATCATGGGGAAGGCTTTAGAGAACCTACGGGAAATGTTGTTTCCTACTTGGAAGGGTGAGTTCCCTAATCTACTCACATGAGTACAAGGCCTCCACCACCAGAAATAACTGAAAATTTGTAGTTATTAAAGAAATCACACTGAAATCAATAGACAAAAAACCTTTTACTAAATTCTACGAAAGGAAAATTGATAGTATAAGCACATACAATCATTCAATTATAATGCATAAAGTTTTTGCTGGGGAACCCAACTGGGAAAAACCCCTCCTCTGTTTGTATTATATCAGATGAGAGCAATGATCTATTACAATGACAGCTTCAATGTTTGAATCTCCCTCTGCACTGAAATATTGATCTCCTCCCAACTCTGCTCTGGCCAATACATAGCCAAAATATGCCTCATTCTTCCTCTTATTTCCTTGTGCAATCCCAAGAGAATAAGCTCACATGCATGCAAAAACTATGTACACTCACTAGCAGACAATAATGATTACAATATGCCTTTTCTCTCCAACTTCACTAGGAAATTTGATTTGCATGCATGACTAGGGCTATTTTTAGTAAATTTACTAGTTAACTAAGAATTCAATGAGTTAACAACAATTACAACTACTCAACTGAACTCACACTGACTCTATTCTAGACTAGAGCCCAACTAAATGACTTTCACTAAAGATAACACCTCTAGACAACTAGATCTTAGCCACCAACTTGCCCACAACTCTACTACTAGCCCACAAACTCGAATTGGCTAACTTAACTGGCTGATTTAGCCATGTCCCTCCTGCTAACTACATGCCAATTCATCTTGCTGAAGTGGAAATTTGAATTTCCTCATTTGACTAAGGCACCAGTCAAATGAAGTTGCTACTTGCTACAATTTAGCACTCTCTCTTAGTGAGAAAAGGATTGTAAACAACCCCATTCTTGCTCTTATGGAAGTCAAACTTGCCTCTTCACAAAACCTTTATCAAAATGTCTACATCCTTCTCCTTTGTATGAATGTATTATATCATAACAATCCTCCTCTGCACACAACCTCTCAAGTGGTGGTACCTGATATATATATATATGCTTGGACCTATCATGAAACACTAGATTTTTATAAAGTTTTATACAACTTTGATTGTCATAGTGGATCAATGTAGGCTCCATCCCCTGACAAAAGAGACCAACCAAGATTTTCCTCATCGAAATAGCCTCACATGTTGCTTGAATAGTAGCCATACACTCGACCTCTGTTGAGCTGAGTGCTACAAATCCTTGTTTCCTGCTATACCAAGAAATTGTTTCTAACCCAACATTGAAGACTGCTCCCAATGTGTTCTTCCTATCTAAGGGACTCCCTGCCCAATCTGCATTTGTGAAGCCTTAGAGCTTTACTCCATCATTCTACCTGTACCATAAACCAAACTCTATTGTGCCTCTAAGGTATCTTAGAACATGTTTTTTTGCTTTCCAATGAAGCTTGGTAGGCTTCACCATGAACTAACTAAGTTGGTTCACTATAAAACAAATATCGGACCTTAAGTTCACCAAGTACATCAAGGATCCCACCAACTGTCTTTAGATAGTGCCATCTACTAACTCTCCAATGGAGGCATCCTCTTTCCTCTAGATAGTAACTACACGAGTATCCATGGATTTTCAATCCTGCATATGGAATCTCTAAAGTATTTCAGAGGTGTACTTCCCTTGTCCAACAAGTATCTCTCCATCTCCCTGACACACCTCCAAGCTAAGGAAGTAGCACACCAAATCCATGTCCTTCATCTTGAACTTTACTGCAAGGTCCTCCTTGCAAGACTGGATCAACCTGTCATCTCCAGTTAGTATCAATTCATCCACATAGAGAACTAAGATGAGCAAACTTCCATCTACCATAATGTAGTAGAGATTGGCATCTTCTTCACTCTTAATGAATCCTAATCCACTGAGATAAGAATCTAGGCAACTGTACCAAGCACAAGGTGCCTGCTTGAGACCATAGAGGGTGCTCTTGAGCCTACACACATGTGTCTCACTGCTAAAGGTCTCGAACCCCTCAGGTTCATCAATGTAGATCTCTTCCTCAACTACTCCATTGAGGAATGAAGTTTTAACATCCATTTGGTGGATCCTCCACCCCATTTGTGCTACTAATGTATCTATGATCCTGATAGATGAGTATCTTTCCATAGGGGAAAATGACTCCTCATAATTAATCCCCTCCACCTGTGAGAAGCCTTTGCCAAAAATATGGCCTTGTACTTCTTAACACTTCCATCAACTGCATGTTTCACCTTATACAACCACCTGGAACTAACACCTGACTTGTTCTCAAGTCTAGGAACCACCTCCCAAATTTTTTTCTTCATGATGGAGTTATACTCCACCATAGTATCCAACCAAGATTGTTGTGAAATTGCCTCTTCGAAAGAAGATTGTGCAGAATCAATCAACTTTCACATGAGTTCCATAGATTTTGTATATCTATCTGGTGATCTCCTCTATCTGCGCAAAGAGCTAGGAGATCCAACCTACTCCTAATCTTCCTACACCAACCTGTCAACCATCCTGGTCCTCTTCCTCCCTTCTCTGGAAGGCTCTGTGTGAGTGGGTGCATCCACTCAGCTTGCTCTCTACTCCTCCACATGTGGCTTCTCCACATCATCCTCTTAGAATGTCCCCTAGCCTTTGAGAAATATTTGACTTTGTGGATTTGACTAAGGCTCCTCCTTTAGAGCTAGAAGCTCCACCTCTGGTGCTATGGTCGGCTCTTTCTCTAGATAGATCCTCATGGCTTTCACCTCATCAAATCTCACATCCCTCCTCATAACAGTCATCTCGCGTGAGGGCATGTACACCCAGTAAATATAAGGTTTCTCATAATAGCCCACAAAGATCCCCCTATTTGTGGTGGGCTCCAACTTTTTCTTGCTATCTTTGGAGACGTGACAATAGACTGTGGATCCAAAAATGTGAAAGTGAGAGACATCTGGCTTCCTCCTAGTGAAAATATATTTAGGTGTAATCATTCCAAGAATTTTGTGATGGCTCATGTTATGCAAGTAAACAATTGTATTACAAGATTTTGCCCACAGGAATAATGGCAATCCCTGATCATGCAACATTGCTCTAGAAGCTCCTATTATACTTCTATTTTTCCTCTCTGCAATCCCATTTTTTCTTGGTTGTTAGGTGTAATCAACTCCATTCTAGTACCCTCCTTGGCACATAGTTTTTTGAAGGCATTAGACACATATTTTCCTCCATTATCACTTCTCCGGGATTTAATTTTCTTCCCAGTCTCATTTTCAACTAAGGCTTTAAATTCAACAAACTTTGAATAAACCTCATCTTTCCTCTTCATAAAATAGATCCAACATTTGTGGGAAAAATCATCTATGAAGATCACATAATACATATGCTTTGTTGTTGAGACTATGGAAAATGGTCCACACACATCTAAGTGAAATTGCTCCAAGATGGATCCAACTCTGCTATCTCAGCCCTTGAAGGAGGTTTTAACATCTTTTCCAAGATTGCATGCCTTGAAAACATCATGTTGATCAAGGGTACCTTTTGTAAGTCCGGTGGTGATCTGTTGCATTATTTCCAAAGCTCCATGGTGTAGGTGTCCCATGCACCTATGCCAGAGCTCTCTAACATATCTGCCCTAAACATGTTTTACCTTGCAATTCAATGCATCACATGCTTCAACCTCCATCTTGTATATATTTTTAATACTAACACTAATATGCTTAACCCGTCCAGTAGAAACATGCTTCAAATAGGCCTCCCCTTTACTGAACACCACACCATATCCTCTATCTTCAAGTACATCTACAAAAACTATATTTTTCTTTATACCATGCACATACATTACATTCTTTAGGTGAATATGGGAGCCTGACTATTTGTAATTGTAGATCTTTCTCATTTAAGTTGTTGACAAATTCCTTATTTCCTGTGATATGAAATGAAGCACCAAAGTCTAAGTACCACCCACTACCTTGAACAATGTTTTCCATACAAGAAATCAGGGTGAAATCCAACTTGAATTGTGTTATGAGGGCATCTCCTCCTACTGTCATTGCAGGAGTCCAACTAAAATTCTTATATGGACACTTGGTTGCATAATGTCCATACTCATGGAAGTGAAAGCATTTAATTTTATTGAATTCTATCTTCTTGCCATGGTTCTAGATGGGTTCTACATTGCCTTGGGCCTTCTTGTCTTTGGATTTCTTTACTTTTCCAACTAAATCAAAGTTTTCTTCCTCATCAGTTATGGATGATACTCCATCTCTAGTGTTTCTTCTAATCTCTTCCTGCACCAAGTCAGACCGAAGTCTCTCCCAATATGGGAGCTTGTCTCTTCCATTAACTACATCCTCATAGTTGTTCCAGGACTTCAAAAGACCAAGGAGGGATAAGCTCACAAGATAAGATGGTCGCATAGCCTCTCGAGCTCCTACAAGTTCATCTCTAGATAGGTATTGAACAATAGTTTCATTTCTATTCATCTAAATGTTCCTGAAATTACATTTCAATGCCAACTTCCTGGCATCACTGCTGCTTTCAAATAGTTCTGTGAGGGTTTTCCACATTGCAAAAGAAGTCTTATTTCCAAAGTTTGAAACCACATGGTCTTTGACTCCCTCCAGGATAATATTCCTAGATTTTGCAGTCTTTCTTCCACTAAACCAACTAATTCACATATGATGTTGTTGGATTTGGAATATCTATTTTTGTGTACTCTAATAATCCATTTTCATCTAGCATAGCTTCCATTTTGTCTTTCCAAGCACAGAAATTTGAAGTTCCCTCCAATGCGAACTCAATCCTCAATCCATTGAAAGACATTGTTCCTTCACTGAATAAATGCTTGCACCACCAACTCTGTTATTCGAAATTTCTTTGAGAGATGATCAGGAACCTAGTTTCTTTGTAGTTTTCAATAGCTATAATACCATATAGAAATAACTCAAAATTTGTAATTGTTAAAGAAATCACACTGAAATCAATAGACACAAATTTATTCTACTAAATTATGCGGAAGGAAAACTGAAAATAGAAACATGTGCAATCATTCAATTACAATGCATAAAGTTTTTACTGGTGAACCAACAACAAAAGACCCCTCCTTTGTTTGTATTATATCATATGAGAACAATGATCTATTACAATGCCAACTTCAATGCTTGAAGGTCCCTTTGCACTGCAATATTGATCTCCTCCCGACTCTACTTTGGCAAATAGTTAGCCAAAATAGGCCTCTCTCTTCCTCATATTACCTTGCACAATTCCTACTCCTAAAGAATACAGAAAGCTCCTATTTCCTTGCACAATCCAAAGAGAATAAACTTATGTGCATGCACAAACTCTGTACACTCACTAGTATACAATAATGATTACAATATGTCTTTTCTATGCAACTTCACTAGGCAATTCAAATTGTTTGCATGGCTAGGGCTATTTTTAGTAAACTGAAGAGTTAACTAAGATTTCAATGA
Organism: Pinus taeda; assembly: GCA_000404065.3. Taxonomy (NCBI): domain Eukaryota; kingdom Viridiplantae; phylum Streptophyta; class Pinopsida; order Pinales; family Pinaceae; genus Pinus; species Pinus taeda. Next base: position 332,270 of record APFE030287826.1, on the reverse strand, counting down.
GTTAACAATAGTGACAACTACTCAAGTAAAATCATATTGACTGTATTCTAGACTAGAGCTCAACTAACTAACTTTCACTAAAGATAACACCTCTAGACAGCTAGATCTTAGCCACCAACTTTCCCACAACTCTACTACTAGGCCATAAACTCAAATTGATTGACTTAACTGAGTGTTTTGGCAATGTGAATCCTGCTAATTGCCTGCCAACTCATCCCGCTGAAGTGGAAATGCAAATTTACTCATTTGACTAAGACACAAGTCAAATGAAACCTTTTCCTGCTACAATTTAACAAGCGATAAAAATTCTGGCCTTGGGCATGGCAGTGGTTTATCCAATTTTGGATGGCATCCATAACCACCAAGAAGAATATGCCATATGTCGCATACCTTTAGTGCGAACAAGAAGGGGCCTCTATTAATGATCATGTTTTGCAAAGTGTCATGCCCATTACCACCAAAAACTGGTTCAAACAAGCAGACCTTGATTAATGCTTGTATCCTTTCGTTATTATGTGATTATCTATTTAAACGTTATATGTTTTGAGGATTTCAGACATCGTTGAAATATTTTTGAAGCTTTGGAATACAAAGATAAATCCAACATTCATTTTAAAAATCAAAGACCAAAGCCCGTTTAAATACCTTTTTGTATTTTCGATCAGCTCTACAAAGTATGCAATCCTCCTATAATTTTGTTCAAGTTTTAGCTCAATAAGTATAACGAAGATGATGAGAGGGAGTATTTTTGCAATTATGGATTTCCAATGTCACTATTAGTTTGCATCCTTTTAGGCCTTGGCTTGTTTTTTTTGGAGTCTCTTACAAAATATTCCATGCACAAAATGTTAAGCATTGTTTCCAAATAAGTTTCATCGACCTGGTGTTAGTAAATCGATAGTTCCAATTGCTACTATTTGAAAAATAGTGTATGCTAGGCACTTTTGTGAGCTATAGCTAATCAGAAATTGTTATTTCTTATTAGCCTTTGTAGTGATACCAAGACAATGTGTCTTCCTTAAAAGTAATAGTAAGGCAATCACCTTTGATTATTGAACCACCCTTGAAATTAAAATTCACAAAAGTATTTTCTCTGTTTATGCAATAGATAGGTTTGCTACAAGATGTTACATGGGTCCATTACAGTATTAAGTAAGTACTGATATGTTCTTCCCATTAAGTTCACCTTCCTATTATTAGGTTGCTCCATAAGAGAGAAAGCTAAGAAAACTAGAAATTAGTATACTAGCTGAGGTGATAGAAAACTTAAAACTTAACCCATAACCCACTTAAGAGCTACAAATTTACAACAGAAATGCATCTAATTGTTGCGGTCTATACTATCTTTTTGAGCCATTATTTCCAAATATTCCTTAATTTGTGGTTTCTTCATGTCGACATTAACTTTTGTCTATAAATTCACTAAGCATTAATTTTTTTATTAATAATTATCAATGCAGATATGGTTGGGAAAATTTTGGTAATTCGTTCACTAAGTGTTTGGTTGTTTCTTTCTTTGGCTTTCTAGATAAATCTTTTAGCTCCTTTATCTCGATCCATGTAAACAAGTTGTATAAAATGTCCACCATTTTATGCTCTTGGTTCTTTTATATCTTTTGGCACACTTCTTAGCTCCTATATGTTGGAGGAATTTAGCTAGCTTGAAAGAGGGAAGGTTGAATAATGAAAGCAACTACTTACCATCCTTTATCCATTTCCCTTTTCTAAATAGAGAAACCTTGAAAATCACTCCTTTTTACATTCTAATTGTACATTGAAATTTCCAAATGGTTTTAGTAGTTAAAACATCACTACTATTTTCCATATGTAAATACAAGGTGTATATTGTAGTGGTGCTTAACTTCTGGACAAATGTTTACGTTACAAAAAACTCTTATAGATGCATGAATGTTGAATATTTTATTGTAGTAACATGCTTGCCTATAAAAATATAGAGGGCATACCTTTTGGATTAAATTACAAGATTTACTGTCATGATTGTCTTTATGTAATAAATTAGTTGTTACATGTCATGTTTTTTGAAATAGCCACAATGCTTACCTTTCGTTTGAACTATTTTTGGTACTATATGGTTCATACTCTACAACTATCTTATGAGAGACATTGTTTTTTAAGAGGTAATACTTTAGACAACCTCTCCAATATTGTTGGTAGAACTATGCAGGAGATCGACTTCAATGATGTCACAAAATTTAATTGTGTATTTGTAAATTGGGTAAATGGATTTGAAACTTTCTTTGATATCATTGTTTTTGCTTGTGCATTTCTATATTGAGTACATGGATTTGGAACCTTTCTTAATATATTATTTACAGTATAACATCCTACATTTTCTTTCTTTCCTAGATGTAAATAATATGAACTATCTCTTGGGTCTAATTGCAAGTCCAAGATTTTTCCTTGCCTTTTACTTTTTATGAAGATAACAACCATCAAAGAAACTATACATTAGATTTATCATATTATGTAGTTAAAGTATATGGAAATTCAAGGTTGTAAAACCCTATGTCAAATCAAAATATCCTATAATCCTTCATTCTTTACTTGCATAAGTCACTTGACATACCACGACAAGTATCGAATACCTAGTGGAGAAAAAAGGTAAAACCAAAACCTCCATAACCTCCATCCCTTTAATACAATATCATTCATGTATACATTTTGTTCCTTTGATAAAGGTAACAAAAACTTGAAACATGTGCCAAATTTGCTATTTGAATGCTTCCCTTTTCAATAATGCACACACATAAAATGTCGATTACACCTTCTTCTCTATCAACTTCTTCACTTCCCATACTCACCTTGAAGCACACTCTTTTTCATATTAAGTGCTTCCAAGACAACTAATTAAATAAAGCCAAATTGTGTTTGTTGCATCTTGACCCGAATGATGCTAATGTGTTTGCATGTGTAACAATCCCTGATTGATTTTCCATGTAAAAATTATAAGACCAAGGTCATGGGACATGTATTCCATGTTGAATGGCCGACAAAACATTCTAGTGGGGTGGCACATTAGTTTATTTATGGCTATGGAAATTGGCAAAGGAAAATATGCATTAATTGGAATTTTATTTATGAAAATAATGGAAAATAGGAGAAAAGAAAGGTGAAAGGTCACATAATTTCATGTGAGCAAAATTGAAGGAAAATTAAGAAAATAGAGGCCTCAATGATAAAAAGGATTTTGAGGATCAATTCACAGAATTTTGTCAGTTTTAGCTTGGAGCTCTCTTCTATTCTCTCACTCTCTCATACTCTTGCACACTTAGAGTATTCTTGGATCACTTTGGAATACATTGGATTTGGAGGATGAAGGCAAAGGAAAGAAGGAAAGCACAAGGGAATGATTGGACCAACAACTAAATCTAGATTGCTTTGCAGGCATCTAGTTGCATGTATGATTTCCATTCTAGTTTTGGCAGGCATGTGTTGGGTGTGGTTTTTTTACCTATTTTTTGCACCTTCTTTCCTCTGTTTTGACCTTTTTTCCTCCAAGCATGTGCCCTTATATAACCAAACTCTCTTTTTTCTTACCTTTTTAATCCATTTTATTGTCACGATATTTTGTTGTATTTTACTGAATAATACGAGGCTTTATTCCTTTTTGGTGGCTAATTGGGAGAGCATTGAAGGAGTATGTTGGGAAGTTCATCTTTTTCTGGTGCTGGCTCATGAGAATGAAGCTATGAAGCAGACAGGAAATAAGGATTAACTACGGGAAAGGGTAGAATAGTTCGCTATTACACCCTGAGTGCTGTTACAAGTTTCTGTTGTTACACATCATGTGCTGTTACACCTCGCGTGGGTCTGCCATCACATCAACAACATTGTCATCAGTTTGCATCATCTCAAACCACCCCTCAATGATGTTGCACCGAAGCCGGAAATGTGGGTACTATTCCATATAATCGTTGTCGACAGTAGGATTGTTTATTTTTTAAGCAACAAGACTCAAGTAGTTGCAACTGATGTATATTTATTTAGCAAGAGGTTGTAACTTCTTTATTTTTGATCAGCATGAGAATCGAGAGATTCTCATGACCGATCTGTTTTTCTAATTTTTGGGTTGTAATAATTATAAAAGACTTGACATTTTATGTATCAAGAGATGACATATAGAAGAGTATCGTTACTCTGTTTTTGTAATCCTGAACTTATTTAATATCAATTGGCACAATGATGTTGTTATTACTTTCCAACTGATTTGTTAATCACTTTTTGTGTTCTTCCTGCGCTCTGCTGAGGAGGAAGGGCCCTCCTCTTTGGCAGGGATTGCAATGATTAGGTAGTGTACATTTAGTTCATTGATTTATGGTTTCTCATTGTTGTTGTACAAATCGTGGATTGCATTCGTTGTTGTTTCCATTTATCTTATGCTTTTACACAGAGTTAATCAATAGAGTAATAGTAACCAGCTAGAATAGATGTTAGTTATTGTGTGGCACGCCTTTACTTCAATAGCTGCAAGTTTTGATTTAATTATGTAGAGTGTTTTTGTATCTACATGCATGGTTTGACTCAGCACTTTAGATCAGCGACATCTTTTACAATTTTTCTGCATTTTCTTATGCTTGGCTGGAGTGTATCGGCACAGACAGTGCGAAATCCATTGAAATAACAAGACCTACCTTGGGTTGACAATTAATGTTGTAGTCTACGTCAATTAATGTTGATTAAAACAATACTACATTTTGGCACCATTACTGGGGATGGCAAATTGATGATACAGTCAGCGAAGTTGTTTGTTTGATATAGAGTGCTCCTAGTCTATAGTTGTTGGGCAGTAAGATGAGAGGTAAGAACATGTGCATCACTCTAACATACCTGGGTAGTCTCACCATTATGGTCACTAGGACACTTCGGACATTTTGATGCTTTCATTAGTGTGTCTTCAGCTTTTCAGTCTCTTGGTGGTAAGACGATAAGTAAGAACTTGTGCATCACTCTAACATACCTGTGCAGGCTCACCACTGTCGAAGTTTGAGACACTTAGAGTGTGATTTAATACACATAGGGTCCATGTGTGCATTTGTAGGACTTATAGAGACACTGAAATCACCTCCACTCTAATAAGTCGCAGGAACGACGGGTTGTAAAAAGGAAACAAAGGGTGAAGATTTGGGAAGGAAGACATTTATCTAAGAGTTAATCTCCAAGGTGGAAAAAGAATAGTCTAACTCTCAAAGGAATGCAAGGAAAATAGGGCCGCAGAAGGCTATTACTCCCATAGCAAAAGTAGAAACCTCCAATCCCTCCATCTCAGGACCGTATCAATCTAAGGCTAGCACTCATACCCCCAAGATCAAGGATTTGATTTATGAGCAAGAAGGGGAAAGTAGTAGCCAAAATTTAAGGACCAAGGGTCAAGTGGAAACTGAGGGGGAACAATGGACACTTGAGATAGGAAAGCACTTGTTGATTTATCAATATCTTGATATAGGTAGTGCGGTGAAATAGCCAACCCCAGGAGTATCTAAGGCATTAATCACGTCTGCAGGGCCATCACAAATGCAGCTAGAAGAACGTCTACTATAGAAAGGGTTAGAAGAATTGATCATGGGGGACAACAATGATAATAATGCTAAAATAGACACCACTACCACCACCTTTGAGTTCCTAATCGGGAATATCGGAGGTGAAGCTCCTATGAAAAATATTCCTCTATCATCCTTACCATCCTTTCAGGGGATGACTGTGGAAGATCCGGATACATTTCTATTTGAGTTTGATGTCTTATGCAAAAGTTATGATTATACTACAGATGCTCAGAAATTAAAGCGATTTCCTACTACCTTAAAAGGAGCAGCCTTGAGATGGTTCATGGGATTAGGCCCTACTTCCATTTCAACATGGAATGCTATGAAGGAGATATTTTTTTCAAAGTACCAGGACTATTGCAGGACCAGGGACTTAAGGGAAGACATAATTAGAATGACATAGAAGGAGGAAGAAATCCTGAAAGATTATGTGGAACAGTTCCACTACAATCTGTAGAGGTCTAAACATAATGATTTAGACCCGAAAATCTTGAAGACTATATTCATCAGAGGGATGAGAGATCACTGCCTAGACACCCTGAACCTATTAGATAAGGGGGATATATTACAAGAGCCATTTGCTGAAATTATAAAGCTCTGCCTACGATTCTCTCGAGGATCATCTAGAGGCAGGAGTACAATTCGGGATGCCTCTGTTCGCATACAAAAATCTACAAGCGGAGGAGTAACCAGAGCAGAGATCAGCAATTTTTTTGAAAATTTTAAGACCGATATCCTCAGTACTCTCTCCGCCCAGATAACAACAACACAAATAAAAAAATACACAAGTAGAAGTTGATACACCCCTCGCTATGTTCTGTCCAACTTGTCAGAAGAAACATCCTTACAGGGAATACGAATATAATAACATCAGCCTGTGTAACATATGTGATATCTCCATCTCCTCCTATTCAATATCCTCAATCCCAACCATCCATAATGGTCTCCATCTCCTCCTGTTCAATATCCTCAATCCCAACCATACTTGTGGAACTAGAACTGGAGAGATAATGCCTAGAATTCAGCTCTGCCTGCACCACCCATGTAGCAATTGCTGTAATCACATCCTTTCCAAGCTCCCGCTCATCTACCACCTGTGCGACCCTAACTACCTGTGCAACCTAACCCAAACAATAAATCAGCTCAAGGCATAGAGGCTCCTACAACCTTCCAGACCTGCCTTATTACCCCTGTGGAACTTAATGAAATACAATTGCGATTGGACATGGTAATTAATCCCAGTCACTCCCCTATCATTACATAGGAGGACTGTGAACCATACAAAGGAGAAGCCAGAGGCTCCAAGGCAGCTACTGCGCTTACAACAGTTGATACAGAGGAAGTTGTTACATCTATAACAGCCGACCCATGAAGAACTGTTACATTTGTAACATCTAATTCGGGGAAGGTTGATACACTTGTAACAACAGATTCAACTTTTGTTATGCAGGACCCCTGTACCCTCAAAGACTGGCCGAACCTAGGATGACTTCACAGCTTGAATATGATTTCCTTAAGGAGTAGCAAAATTTGTATGTACGAATTCCTTTACTGCAAGCCCTTAATGAAGTACCCATTTATGCCAAGACAGTGAGAGATTTGTACATCAAGAAGCCTGGGAGGAAGCCTAAAGACCTTGCCACCATACATGTGATGGGAAATTTATCTGAATTAATGTTTGCTTAGCCTTTCCTTACTAAGTATAATGATCCAGGAAATCCCATAGTCACCGTCTACATTAATTATCAACCCATAGCCAATGCATTGATTGATCTTGGGGCTGCCATTAGTGTAATGATGAAAAATCTCTTTATCGCTCTTGGGCTACAGGGACTCAGACACACTCCTACTGTGTTGGAATTGGCAGACAGGTCCCGTGTTAAACCTAAGGGGATGTTATAAGATATAGTCATTACAATAGCTTCCTAGAGATACCCAACTGATTTCCTTATTCTACAGCCCAAATCCAATTTGGGGGGAATCCTTTGATCTTAGGGAGACCTTGGTTGGCCACTGCAATCATATTCATAGGTTGTGGGATGGGATCCATGGTGATCTCAGATGGCTAGGCAACCCAAAACCTTAATCTTTATCCCCTAAACCCAAATGTGAATGTGTACAACCCATGGTGGGATGAGTTTGAGCCTGAGTCATATCTTTCCCTACCACTCCTTACTCTGGGGAAAACCCAGTATTTCAAAGATGAGACAGAAGATGATGATATTGACGGTTTTATTAGTAATTCACTTTATGTTGCTTCTATTAAAAATGAAAATGAGGAGGAAGAGGTGGAAGATATAGATTTTGAACAAATGAGAACAGCTCCGAATATTGCTAAAAATCCAATTGAGATTGAATTTGGAAATTTTTTGAATGTTAATCCCAATTTGACTGCTGAAAATAATCAAAAATTGTTATAGCTATTACAAAAGTATAAAAGGAATTTGCATGGGATTATACATATATGAAAGGGATCCACTCTAACCATTTCACTCACCGTATCGATTTGAAGGATTGTTGTAAACCAGTCAGACAGCCACAACCCCGCATGAACCTTGCACTAAAGGAAGTGGTGAAAGAAGAACTACAAAAATTCATGAGTTCTAATTTTATTTATCCAATATCTAACAGTGAATGGGTGTCACCACTTGTCATCGTTCCTAAAACAAATGGCAAGTGGAGAGTCTGTGTTGATTATAGAGAACTGAACAAGGCCACTCAGAAGGACCATTTTCCATTACCATTTAAAGATAAGGGCCTTGATACTCTCTCTAAAAAGAAATAATTTTCATTTTTTGATGGATTCAGTGGCTACAATCAGATACAGATTGCCTCAGAAAACTAGGATTAAACGACCTTTACTTGTCCTTGCCGAACCTACGCATATAGAGGCCTCTGTAATGCACCAACAACCTTTTAAAGGGAAATACTAGGAATTTTTTTTCTGATTTATTGAATGACCTTTTAGAAATCTTCATGGATGATTTCACACCTTATGGAGATGCTTTTGAAGTAGCATTAGTCAATATGGAAAAAGTGTTAGAACAATGTGTACAAACTAATGTTTCCTTGAGCACTGAGAAATGTCACATGATGATGACTAAAGGGATCATGCTTGGACATTACATTTCTGCTAATGGAATCAAGGTAGAACCTACAAAAATAGAGGTAATTCTAATAATTCCAACCCCCAAAACGCAAAAATAGGTATGTAGTTTCTTGGGGCATGCATGGTATTATAGAAGATTTATAGAAAATTTCTCAAGAACTACATTGCCATTATTTTCCTTGCTCATGAAGGATGTTGATTTCTTGTGGACATGGAAGTGTGAGCAGGCCTTCTTAAAACTGAAATGTTGTGTATTAGTAGCTCCGGTCTTGTGAGGACCTAATTGGGAACTGTCATTTCACATAGCTACGGATGCATCAGATATTGTTGTAGGTGTTGTTTTGGGCCAACTGGAGGATAAGAAACCTTACGCTGTTTACTACATAAGTAAAAATCTAACTCCAGCTGAGCTCAACTACACAGTGACCGAGAATGAGTTCTTAGCATTCGTGCACGCCATCAATAAATTCTGGCATTACATCCCCAGATATCAAGTATTTTTACACACTGACCATTTTGCCATTCATTTTTTAATGAACATTCCAATTACAAATGGTAGGATTGCACGTTGGTTATTATTGTTACAAGAATTTGATATCTCTATTTTAGATAAGCCTGGAAAAGACAATGTAGTAGCTGACTTTGTTTCTAGGCTAACTATTGATGACAATTGCACTCCTACTGAAGATTCTTTCCCTGATGAATGTCTTTTTGCTATTTCTACTTACTCACCTTGGTATGCAGATATAGCCAATTATCTTGCTGTAAGGAAATTTCCCCAGTATTTGTCCTCTAAGGAGAAAAGGAAAATCGTACAACAAAGTGATACATATACCTAGATAGATGGGAACCTCTATCACACTGGACTTGATTTCCATATCAGACGTTGTGTTAGAGAGGATTAGGTATTTGATATCCTTAGAGCCTGCCATGAGGAACCTTGTGGAGGACACTTCGCAAACAAATGAATAGGATACAAAGTCTTTTTAACAGGGTACTACTGGCCGTCAATATTTTAGGATGCCAAGAAGTTTGTGAAGGGATGTGATATTTGTCAAAGGATAGGCCAATCGTTGCAATCAAATGAGATGTCATTACATCCCCAGATCATCATAGAACATTTTGAGAAGTGGGCTCTAGATTTTGTAGGACCAATCAATCCTTCATCTAGACAAAGATCCTACATCTTGGTCTGTACTGAATATGTCATGAAATGGGTCTAGGAAAAGGCACTAACCAGAGCCACGTAGCAAGTTGTCTTAGACTTTCAATTTGAAGAAATCTTCATCTGGTTTGGCATACCCAGGGAGATAGTCACAAACGAAGGGCCGCAGTTCACATCTCATAAGATCTGGGAGTTGGTCAAAAAATATAAAATCCATCACAGAATCACAACACCTTACCATCCACTGGCAAATGGCCAGGTAGAAATCACTAATAAAGTCATTGAGGGGATCCTTACTAAGACTGTGGCCATTCATCGAAGAAATTGGGATGACAAACTTCCATAAGTGTTATGGGCATATAGGACTACATGGAGGAACACCACTAGATTCTCACCATATGAACTTGTGTATGGCAAGAACCCTTTATTCCCCATTGAATTTGAAATCAAGACACTAAGGACAACATTGCAGGTCAATTTGGATTTGGCTACAACACAAAGGCAGAGATTGAACCAGCTCAATGAATTGGAGGAGAAACGGTTGGTTGCTATCCAGCAAACAAAGATTATCTAGCAGAAGAGAGCTAAGTGGCATGACATATTTATAAAGAAGAAACAGTTCTAGAAAGGAGATTGTGCTCTCTTATACAACTCGAGGTTTAAAGACTTCAAGGGTAAGCTCTGCACCAGATGGCTAGGTCCTTATGAGGTAGATGCAATCTTTGACAATGGAACTATAAATTTGGTAACCATTGATAGTGAAAGGACACAATTACTTGTAAATGGGCACCACCTTTGGTTGTATCACAAACCTACCTCGAAGGATTCATTTTTTAACATTATCACAAATTCAGATCTACAAATTATGGGAACAAGTGAAAGCCCCCCTGTGCTGCAAAAATTTTCTTTTTCTAGTAAGTGTAACAGTTGAAGACCACCTGATGGAAACTGTTACACCGTAAAAATAAATAATAATAATGATAATAATAACAATAATCTAGCTATCAAAACCTTTCTCAAGCATAGATAGACACTTTTGTAGTAGTTGAAAACCACCTGGCGGCAACTGTTACATCCTCTGTAACAACATTTGTTATTCCAAAGTATATCATGCAATAAGTGTTGTTACACAATCTTTTGTTCTTTATCTTTTTGAAGAAATTAAATTAATATATAGCAGTCATCTTGGATGCTACACCTGTAACAATCGACGACCTTTTAGGAATAAAATGAGATATTCTATTGTAATAAACAACAAAAACATCACTGTGAGTCTCGTCATCAGATTTAAGTTCGCATGTCTTGTTTCCCGAGTATGATTCGACGTCGTGATGCCCATTACTTCATCCCATGTCACCCAGGTACGTCATCAAAAAGGTAGTATTGAATTCGTTTTATTTTGTAATTATGGCAACTTAACATGACTATTGATGGTCGAGGAAAATTTTCATAATTAAACTGGGGGGGCAATGAATCACATTGCGACATGACCGTCACATGAATTGTAATTATTTGAAGAATGCAACAATTAAGGCATGTGACTTGGTAGATATCGTTACTTAATCCCAAATCATACCAAAGTGGTTAAGGGCACCATTGACGAGACCCCCCCATGAATCACCATTAAGGAAAAATTCATTGAGTAGTACGAACCATGCGTGCCGAATCCTAATCCAAAATCTTCACCTGCGCCACCCTGCCACCCTACCATTTACCCCTACTGGAAGCGTTGAATCCCCATTCGGAGTGTTCAAAGAGGAGCAAGATAGCAGTATAGGCTGAAACAGCTAGAGTGTGTGCCGAAGGGAAGGATAAGTAGGTGAAACAACACTAAATTGCATAGGCAATGGGAGGTGTAGTAATATAGCACGAGCCAGGTTCTATAGAAGCCCGGGAAGATAGCTCTGAACCATGCTAGATTTTCAAAGATGCAAGTTGGTTCGAATTCTTCTGGAGATTGGAAGGATCAAACAATGGTGTGGCCATGGAATTTGCAAAGAACCTAGAAAGAAACTAGACAGAAGTCAAAGGATTGAAATTGGAGGTCACGAAAGAAGTTATCACCAGAGTAATAGGATTGCCAGCAGAAGGGAAGAGATGGTTTACTAGGAAGGTTAATGACCCCTCACTAAAAGGGGATTTTCTTTAGGAAAGCAAGTCGTTGGTTAAGAAAGGCAGGGGAATTGATAGGCTGTCACTCCCCCAGCCATGGGCGGATGTTGCTCTCTTCCTCATTAAGTACATTACTTGTGAGGGAAGGGAAACATTTTTGTTTAATTACCATTTCCCATTATTGAACCATCTCTGCCATCAACAACTGATCAACCTTCCTTATTTCTTGTTGGGCAATATCAAGCACATGGCTACAGCTGTGAAAATGACTACACATCCAGAAACATGTGTTATGAACCATGGCCTTATTAAACTCATTGTGTTGTATTCCTTGAGTCGACAGGGCAAGAATTGGGAAGAGTTCATGCGGAAAAGGTCCAAGACCACTCACAGAAGGAAAACAAAGACGGCTGGGGAAACTCCATAGGTAACAAAGGAGCAACCCCAGTCCTTGACAGTGAGGGTTAGCAAGAAGTCGGTTGATAAACCAATTGATGACAGAAGGCTGAAGTAGAGAATAAGGGTTAGTGGGCACCCAGAGTCCCCATCCATGTTAAGAAAGAACAAAGAAGCAGTCGAGCAAAAGAACGAGGAGTAAGCTTAGCTAGAAAAAAATCCTTCACCTTGTAAGAGAAAAACACAATATTTGTTGTCGAAAATTGAAATTTTAGAAAAATAAATTAAAGAATTGAGGGAATAGCTAGTAGTAGGAAAGGTAGAGCCAAGAGCCCCAGGGCTAGATACTTTGGCATAGGCAATGGATAGGGCTAGAAGGGGAGAAATCGTGGGCACTCTATGCGTAGCCTGTGTTGAGAAGTTGGTGGAAGCCGGATTCAAAGTATGTGTAGAAGACACTACCTCAAAGGGTATTCTAACTGAAATCTGGGAAGTTGTTACACCAGAACCTGTTGAGGACGTTGTTGATATACAAGAACCAGCAACCGAGACAGCACAATCCACAAAGAGTGATTAAGTAGTGGATACACAGGAACCCTTAGCTGACATTGTTGTTTCACCAGGAATAGCAGTGGAGGAGAAAATCAAACAAGAGGAGGAAGAGAAGGATAATATCCATGACTCAATGGTCACTGCTACTGTTACACAAGAACCAACAGCAGAGACTGAAGATGGTCTGAAGGAAAACGATGAACAAAAGCTTGTGGATATTATTGCTGCCACACAAGAACCAACAGTAAAAATGGAAGTTGACGAGGAAAGTAAAGAAACTGTGACAAAACCCACTTACAAAGATGTTGTTACACAAGAACCAACAGCCAAGGTGGGATAGTTTTTCCCTCAGGAGATTTCTACACCTTTAATTGATGATGCATGTGGGGGAACGTCGGGTCCTGTTGAAGGATGACGTTTTGATAAATCATTGTTATTGGTAGAGCTACAAAAATGGAAGTAGTTGGAACTCTCTCTATGAGAGGGAATGATTCCACTCAAGACACATAAGAGAATGATGGATTCCCTAAGAAAAAAAATGGTTAAAAGAAGAATGGGAAAGAGAAGAGGAGGCATGGAGACAAAGAAATTATGAAGAAAAAGGATGAACAGCTACATCGGGAGGTATCTGACCTAACTTTTGATAAGACCAAACTCCATGACCTTGCTCTAAACCTGCTAGAATGCAGTCGTCCATCCCCATCATACCCTGTGTTCCTATGGGAACATTACTACTTATTCCAGTTAAGGGTAGTTTATGAGAACCGGTCCTATATGGGTTCTTCAACTTGCACTTTTTTGGAAATTTTTTGTTCTTGTGATTTTGATGATTAGAATTTGTTGTGCGAGCTGTTCTTGCACAATATGTGTTAGAAAAATATTGTATATGACAGAGAAATGCAAGACATATAATGTGTGGAAAAACACAAACACATAAAACCATAGAGACACAAATATACGTGGTTCACCCAGTTTGGGCTACATCCACCCCGAACAACCAATCCTTCCTTTTTATTATCCAGCAAAATGAAGAGACACAACCTACAGTAGATCCACTTTAATATCCTCTGTTTTCTCTCACAATCTCACCTCTCTATTTCTCGCTTGGAGAATACATGTCTATTACCCAACCTCAATACAATGCCCTCATACAAAAAGAGGGGTTTCCTTCTAGGGCAAAAAACCCTAAACTAAACATAAATTCTACCATTAGATCATCCACCTAATGAATGGCCCAGATTGACTAGAAATTACTATACTTTTACAAGGCAATTTTGCATTTGTTTTTAGCTTCAGGGGTGTTTCCCTCGAAACCCCCGTCGGGGGACCACTGGCCCCTGGACCCCCATGAGGGGGACAAGTCCCCCCCACACCCCCCACGTGGAGGGGTGTACAATCTTCCTGGGGTATACATCTGGCTAAAACAAAGACCTCTAAATAATCATGCTCCACACCCAAAAATCTCCCACTTGGAGAATGATTATAGCAACTCCATCGCTGCTTCATTTGCTAGACAATGACTCCTCTTTGGACGTGGTTTTTTCTCATCTTCATCGTCATCCTTGAAGACCAATTGAAACTGAGCATATTCTTAGTTTCTCCCTAGTTACAACTTTTGTTAGCATATATGCAGGATTCTGGCTAGTGTGTATCTTTTCCAGCTTCAACTCTCCATCTTCCAACATTGTCAATGAAAGGTACTTGAGCTATATGTGTTTAGTCTAGATTG
>APFE030287826.1:301217-311225 GCA_000404065.3 Pinus taeda | reverse complement strand
AATAAATCTACATTTATATATTAATATATTGATTGGAAGGATTCTCACAATGGTCACTTCTTTCAATTAGATCCCCTTCAAGCTCTTGGGATACCTAATACTTACTTATATAATATAGTTGGGGCTTGCTACTTGTTGGCGTGTTGGGGCAAACAAACTTGATGTGTTTTTTTTTTATCTTGCAGTTGGAGTCTATGGAATAAGAAAGAAATTTGATGACTTGAAAAAAGTGGTAGCTTGACAAAAATTGTAGAGAAAAGATTAATCTCTCCTACCTTGACAAAACTCGTTGTCAATATCAACACCTACAAGAACTTTGTTGTGGAATATTATCGTTGTCAATATCAAGACCTACAAGAACTTTGTTGTGGAATATTATCAAAACTAATAGAAGGATATGAAAGAGTGTATTGTAAGAACCTTGACAAACATGGCCACTAAAACATGGAACATTGTTTGTAGGAAGAGAAACTTATGTTTTTTTTCCAAACATGTATGTTAGTATATTATAGTTTAATGAATATGTTTCTTTATTATCATATATGGTTTCATACTTTAACAAAACATTCACCAAGACTTCACAATGTTTATTATTCAGTAAAATATTTCTCAAGATCTTACAAGATTTTATAATTCAGTGAAAGATTCTCTATCACTGTACAACATAATATAATCTAGTGAGAGATTCACCAAAAAAATTATATATACATATTATATTATTGATAAAATCGCCTCCCATTTTTCCTATGTATCATGGGGATTAGCGCATTTATTATACATATAAATTTAAGGTGGTTCTCAAAATTTTCCCTGATCTAGAAACAGAGTTACTAATGGCCATTACTAAACCATTCCAACTTTTTGGCATTGAGCACAAGAATAATAGAGCTCTAACTTCATCATCAAAGTTTACCCCTATAGAACTTAACTGACTTGTAACTGTATTAAAATCATTTAAATGGTCTACAACAAATCCACCTTCCGACATATTCATATTAATAACCATTTCATAAGAAATACCTTGTTTGAGGTTGAGAGTTTTTCATATAGTTTCACCAATGCTTGAATCAAGCCCTCTATTGTTGTTTCCTTCGAAATGTTGAAGGTGACCGATGTTGTGAGGCATAACCATACTGTTTCGAGTGCCTTTCTATTGAGAATGTTCCATTCTGCATCTGTCATAGCCGTCAACTTCTTTTCTTTTCTGCTTAATGGTAGGTACAGATCTTTTTGATACAGATAATCTTCCATCTACATCTTTCACAATGGGAAGTTTTGGCCATTAAATTTCTCGACCTTGAACTTACCATCTTTCACCATGTCTCCCACTCGAATGAGGAACCCTTCTTTCCTACAAGTTTATCAGCCAAATAGATCTTCGGCTTTGATACCAGTTGTTAGAAAAATATTGTGTATGACAGAGAAATGCAAGACATATAATATGTGGAAAAACACAAACACATAAAACCAAAGAGACACAAATATATGTGGTTCACCTAGTTTAAGCTATTTCCACCCTGAATACCCAGTCCTTCCATTTTATTATCCAACAAAATGAAGAGACATAACCTATAGCAGATCCACTGTAATATCCTCTATTTTCTCTCATAGTCTCACCTCTTTGTTTCTCGCTCAGAGAATACACATCTATTACCCAGCCTCAATACAATGTCATCATAAAAAGAGAGGGGTTGCCTTCTAGGGAAAAAAACCTTAAAGTAAACATAAATTCTATCATCAGATCATCCGCCTAATGAATGGCCCAGATTGACTAGAAATTACTATACTTTTACAAGGCAATTTTCCATCTGTTTTTAGCTTCAGGGGTGCTGCTCCCGAAACCCCCGTCGGGGGACCGCTGGCCCCTTGACCCCCCAACAGGGGGGATTAGCCGCCATGGACCCCTGCGGGGGGAACAAGTCACCCCCGTACCCCCCCATGTGAAGGGGTGTACAATCTTCTTAAGGTATACATCCAGCTAAAACAAAGACCTCTAAATAATCATGCTTACACCCAACAATATGATGTGTGAACATGTGAGCACAAGGATGGTGGCAAGTGTCCTTTCTCTCATGGGAGACTTACAGTTGCAGGCATTCCTCTCATTTATGAAGAATCGGATCGAGTGGAAATTGGCCAAGAAAACAATAGAGACCAATGAGGAAGAGATAGCATTGTGGGCCAGGGCTGGACCAGGAATGGCTTACAAACTCTGGCGAGAGTTCAAACAGTTCTTGAGTAATCCAAAAATCAAAGATCAATCGGCCATTTACAGAAGGAGAATCGTGAAGATCTACCTAAACTTGTTTGCAAACATGAAGAGCCAAGCACTAGTCAGATGTCTCAAGCGCACTGAGGCCTATAGTGCAAAATTGCAGGAAGGAGACCCCTTTGAGTACAAGAACTTTGTGGCTGCTATTACACGGGTGCCGGAATATGCTCAGATTGTGCTGACACTAGGGGTGTTCTGGATTGGCCTCAGTTTCAAATTCCATTTGATCGGGTTTCCATTGGAGGAGTATCAACCCGATTATTAGTTATGGGACTATTAAGAGGAAACTTTTCCACGTCAGTTAATGGACGATCAAGGATTCAGAGATCTGGGCGATGATACTACTAGTACCTACAATTTCACAGATTTCCACCAGGGGCATAGTAGAAGGAACCGAGATTCTGCATGAAGACATGCAGTTGCTTCAGTTGGGGGGATGCTGGGTGTGGTTTGTTTACCTATTTTCTGCACATTCTTCCCCTGTTTGACCTTTCTATTCTCCAAGCTTGTGCCCTTATATGACCAAACTCTCTGTTTTCTTACCTTTTTAATCCATTTTACTGTCATGTTACTTTGTTGTATTTTACTGAATAATATGAGGTTTTATTCCTTTTTTGTGGCTAATTGGGAGAGCATTGAAGGATTATGTTAGGAAGTTCATATTTTTTAGGTTTTGGCTCGCAAGAATGAAGTTATGAAGTAGACGAGCAGTAGGGATTAACTACAGGAAAGGGTAGAACGGTTTGTTCTTACACCCTAAGTGTTGTTACAAGTTGTTGCTATTAAAGGTTGCTACTGTTACAGGTTGCTACTGTTACAAATTGTTGTTACACATCAGGTGTTGTTACACCTCGCGTGGGTCTACCATCACACCAATAGTGCTATCGTTATTTATGTTGTGTCATCCTGAACCACCATTTGCTCAATGTTCTTGCACCAAACCTGGAAATGTGGGTACTATTCCACATAATAGTTGTCGACAATATGATTGTTTATTTTTGAAGCAACAAGACTCACGCAGTTGCAACTGATATATATTTATTTAGTAAGAGGTTGTAACTTGTTTATTTTTTATTAGCATGAGAATCGGGAGATTCTCATGACTAATCTGTTTTTCTAATTTTTGGGTTGTAATAATTATAAAAGACTTGAATTTTTATGTATCAAGAGACGACATATAGAATAGTACCATTACTCTGTTTCTGTAATCTGAACTTATTTAATATCAATTGGCATGGTGATGTTGGTATTACTTTCCAACTGATTCATGTTACACAAAAAATTGTCACCATGAATTTCTACAGTTTGTGTGAGTCCATCAACGCTCATACATACCTCTTTTGCAAGTCTTAAGCCTCAGCTCTTCATGTCAAACCTTGAAAATGGGAGAAAGACCTTAAAAATATCTCAAATCCTAGTTTCACACTTTCTCCTAGCATTTCCTGCGGTGCCACACCCAATGGTCATGTTTCCTGCAAACCTAACCACTCTGTCTATCAAGTGATGGGTGCGAACCCCTGTAAAAGTTAAAAAGGCATGAGTTCATTCTTAAAAACTCATCTTGGGTCACTTCTAGACACTTCTAGAAGGAATATTGTGCTGGCAAGTCCGCTCCACCTTGGTTCATCCATTCCATAACTAAGGGAGCTAACTCTATGATATAAGGTGCTTATCCCATTGAAGGAGGAACTTATCCCTTCAATGGTGGACCTGCAACTTCCTCCATTTGCACTATAAATTCAGGCATTGGGCTGGTTGTAGGAGAGGTTGAAAGCTGAAGATTATTGAGGGTAAATGTTGCAAGAAATTAGACTTCGTTTTTGAGCTTGTGAGAGGAGAGATCACATACCTTTCATGTCATTTGGGAAGTGAGTGAGGCTTGTCAAAGTAGAGGAGACTCCTGCTGGACCCTAGAAAGAACTTGTGCAACATCAAGGAAAATGTTGTAAAGTTCTTTTATTCATAAAGTTAATACAATCAAGTTTGTTTTTCTCAATGAACTATCTCTAATGGTTTATTTTATGAGCTCCTTGATCTTCATAATGAACATGTTTTATTATAATATCTATGCAGGTGTTCTTTGATGTGTGTTTATTTGTGTATGCAAGTTATTGAAAAGGAACTGCTTGAAGCTGTTGGAAGAAAGCTGCCACAAACAAGCGTTGGATTGAGGTAGGGTCTGTTACACCTCTTAGTTTTCATTTATGAATTGAAACATGTTTAGAGAAAAATAGATTTGTTTGTGCTCTTTGTTGCTAGATATCATTCGATACTAGGGAGATCAGTCTTGTCTACAAGAACGATTTATCTGGCCAACAAATATGTGACTCCACTAGGGAACGGTTTGGTTTGGTTTTTGATTTGTCTTTGCTTTGACTTGAGAAAATTAAGTTTTGGTTTTTGATTTTGCCTTGATGTGTGTGAGTTTGGGTACTTGTTAGATCCTGGTTTGATTTTTATTTTTTGAAATTTTGGAAGAGGACCGCACCTTCTGCGTTAGGTACAGTGCGGACCTGTCCACACTGTTACAGTGTAACACAAAGCGGCACCGCACCTGGTTCTACTGGGGGCCTGTGGACCCTGTCAAAAGTTTGAAAAACCTAAGATCCATCCGCCCAGTTAGGTTTAGTTTTTGTCCATAGTTGTTAGTTTGTGCCCAGACCTGCACTTGTCTTGACAAAAGATCCTTGTGAGTTAGTTTTCATTGGCATTCTCGTTTGAAGTGATTTTCTAGAAGTTTTTCCTATTGGATAGATTTTTGCTTGGTCTTCGTAGTAGCTCAGAGATCAGAAGCCTTAGAGCCTTAGATCACCTTGGTATCTCTGGTCTTCTTGCTGAGTTTGACTAGCTTATGAAATCTATCCTTGAAGAGAGCTAGATCCCATTTTTCTCTTTTGCAAAACTTTGATTAAACTTGATTGAAAGTTTCGAATTTCATTTTTTATTAAAACATAATTGGGTGTTTGTGATTAGTTTGTTGAGCTGAACAAATTGATCCTTATTTAGCTGAAAGACTAAGTTAAGCATCCTCAAAAACATTTCAAGTTTCTTTTCAATCCATTTTTCGTTTAGATCTCAAAATTAGATTATAGTTTTGAGTTTTTCGTAGAAATTATAGAAGCTTGTTGAACAATTTATTTTCAATAGTTTTTTAGAGTTTTTCTAGATATCTTAAAAGCTCTCTTAAAAGAATTGTTTGTTCTTGTAGTTTTTGATTGTTGAAAAGCAAAGGGATTTTCCATGAGCGTGATTAGTAGTCTCGTTTTTTAAAGTTCTTTGAAAAAGCCAAAAAATTTTCCTTTTAGTTGTATGTTAAGAGAGAGATTTGATTTTCAAAGCATTGCATTTTCGACTCTTCCTTATCTAGAAATTCATTGAAAAGGAAAAGGAATTGTTATGATCTTAAGTGCATTTTTTTAGTGTTTTGGAGTCGAGTCTTCACACCATAAAGTTTCATCTCCGCACCCATTGACTTAAGAAACAAACAATAAAACTAACACTTAATTAAAATTCATCTAGCAATCTTTTTGTTTTCTAGGGCTCTTTTCACCAACATAGCTTAGGCTAGTATCTAGGAGTAGGGAATAATTAAGTCTCCAAGATAGTTTAAAGAAACAAGTAGTCGATCTTATGGTAGGGAGAAATTCCAATTGTTACATCTATGCTCTAGGAAAGCTCCTCTTAAAGGAGAAGCATGAGATCATATCTGAACCAGTGTGGGAATCAATCCTTCCTTATTGGGAACGATAGAAGATATTCACGTATTAAAAACGGTAAACCTTGGATTGACCATTGTTGAGGAGCTTGGGGTCACTTGTTGGTAAACCTTGGATTATGTCAAGGAGCCTTCAAGGGGATTGAGCTTGTTACTTTGCCCTTGTGTGCGTATCGGATCGTAGACTATTGCCCCAGGTATATTTGTTTTCGCTAGTGACCTTAGTGGCCATAATCTTTAGGATTCTTTCTTAGGTGACGGTGGAGAGAAGATCCCACTGTACCTGGAGCAGATGTCGACTAGACTCACTTGGACTCTCTGGGGTGTTATCTTCACTCAAGACGGTTATAGTGGAGAAACTTGTGCCAGTCTGTTTCATTAAGCAGGTTGTCAGGGTAACTATTCCAACCGCCATTTCTGTATTGAATTCTGCGACATTGGATTTCATCACCAACTAGTGTTTTCGATCCAGAAAGATTTTGCTTGTGTGTGGTTTTATCTCCTAGATTTATTAGGCGTGTGCTTCAAATTGTTTGGTTCTTTAGAGACTTTAGGTGGTTTTCTTGAGATTTTCTTTGTTTTCGTGTGAAGTAATTAAATAATTAATCGTGGCTGAATTACTAAGACAATCTCATCGACTTTGGGGGCAACCTCCCGAATTTACACCAAGTCAACTTGAAGGGCTGTGAGCTCTTGTCACAACTAATGAAAGTAGAGTTGGGTCAACGGAGGCTGGAGAGTCTTCGTTAATCATACATCCTGATCATCTAGTTCAAGCAATAGAACATATTTTTGAACTAATTTCATTTTCCGAGGTTACTGCAGTATCACTCCTACTAGTTCATTAGCCAAAGAACTTGAAATCTCTGAACCTGAAACTGAACTTGCTGCTACTCCATCTTCGGGATTTGTTTCTCCTGCTTCGAGTGGTCCTAGTTCACCCAGGGTAGAAAATATCATTACCCAGAATCTTCCTTCTGGACTCATTTCCATAGAAGAAATTGTAAGTTCGAGTCCGAACGAAGGTATCAACATCCCTGAAAATCAACCAACTATCGAACTTAGGGAGCGTGAATTGATTTTCTATGGTCCCATTAGAGGTGACACTTGGTATATTTCGTTGACTAATTTTTTAGAAAATCTAGGTCTCGCATCTTCACAACCTCGATTTCTTTTCCATCCAACACCCAGAGGTTATTATCCTCCTTTGAATATGTTGAGACATTCATCCTTGTTTTCTCAGATGCCAGAAACTTTTTTACATTGCAGTCCTTCTGTTCCTCCTGGGTATCAGTCTTTATCTGGTACATTTTCAGGAGCATCTCCTCAACCCATCGAATATGTAGTATCTCTTGGTAATAGCAAAACTAAATCGTTAAGTGTCGAAGAGATTCTTATGATGTCTGGTACTACTCCTAACCCGCAACCTCAAGGTAGTTCAAAACCGTCTGGGGGGCAGCTGCAAGGTACTCAAATACCGCCTAGGGGGCAACCTCAAGGTAGTCCATTACCGCCTAGGGGCAACCTCAAGGACAGTATATCCCTACGGGATAGTATTTTCCTCAAGGTCAACCCCAGTACCAATATGTACCTCAAGGTCAACCCCAATATCAATATGTGCCTCAAGGTCAGTACCAACCTCAAGGTCAGTACCAACCGCAAAGTTAGTACCAACCTCAAGGTTAGTACCAACCTCAAGGTCAATACCAACCTCAAGGTTTCCAACCACCTTCAGGTCAATCATTTGTTCAAGGACCAAGAAATGTACCATATAATTTTCAATCTTACACTCAAGTTGGTTTTGGTCCTCAATATGCTCAACCTGTTATGGGTCCATACCCCGGAATGAACGTGGTGTGGGATCAACAGAGTCCGCAACCCAGTGTTTAGTTGTCATCTCAATCTGGATAGTCTTTGATTTCTAGTTCACCCCAGCAACCTATCCAGCCTACTACTCAAACTTCTACACCTGGGGTCGCTCATCAGTCTGGGTCTAGTTCACCTCAAACTTCGTCCCAAACGTCTGCTGCAAATACTATGGCCTCTGTTCAATCCACTCCACCTATTTCTGGAGTATCAACAACTCCAGTTTCTACTGCTCCTGTATCAACTCCTCAGGCCTCTTTACCTCAGTCTGGACCTACAATCCAGACTTCGGTTTCGATGCCTATAGGACAACCTAGGCCTAGTATGGTTGTCACAAGTCAACCCCAATTTACTTATCAACCGTACCAGGGGTAGTACCAATTCGGCCCTGCTGTGAACCCGGCTTATCAGTATCAACCGTACCCTAGGTATACTTATCAACAACCTCAACAACCCCAGTATGGTCCGATTAATCCTGGTTTTCTAGGAGGATATAATATCCCAAATGCAAGTGCGATACCAAGTTATCCTGGATATCCTCCTCCTCGGGCTGGTCTTATGACCCCAAGTTTTCGGGATCCAAACTGTCAGTTACCGTATATAGCAACTTTGGATTTACTTGACTTGTCGCGCCTTATGAATGATCCCATTAATTATCTTCCGTTTTGGTCGCCAATGCCAAATAAGTTGCCCAGTGATATACCAAAGTTTGAGGGGAAGTCAAGAGAAGATCCGTCTAATCATGTGATGACTTATCATCTCTGGTGTGCATCGAATTCCATTATATATGATTCAATTCATCTTCATCTTTTTCAATGCACTTTGATTGGCCTTGCAGCCAAGTGGTACATTGAGTTGCCACGAGGCTCTTTTTACAATTTTATTTTTACAATTTTAGTCAGTTAGCCACTTCCTTCCTTACTCATTTTTAGCTGCCAGTCCGATATGACAATGGCACGGAATTATTAACTTCATTAAAGCAGTCGACCTCCACATATATTTCAGACCATATTCATGAATGGCGATGTCGACTTCGTTTAGTGAAAGTTTTTATCCCGGACCAAATTTTGGCAGAATGGTTTGTAAAATGATTATTACCTAAAATTACTGAAGATGTAGCCAAGGCAAGAGTAGTTACCAAAGAGCAAGTAATTGCTCAAGCTTAGTACCTTGACTTAGTTTATACGTAGCCAGGTACTTTACATGAGAAAATCCCCGACCTTCCAAAACCAAATCAAATAACTACACCTCCCTCAGGATCTCATGCCATTGACGGTATGATTGGTACTGTTAATACCAAGAGTAAGAAGAAATCCTCCAAGAATTCTTCTCCTATTATAACTTTACTAGATTCCTCGAAGGGAGAGTCTTCAACTGAAATTTCTGCCAATGTTCATGTCGTAGAATCATCTACGACCAAATCAAAATCTAACGGTAAGAAGAAAGGTAAGAAGAAGAATAAGCAAAACTCGAAGGAGAAATCCGATAAACCTGAATCTACTGACGAAAAACGTAAACCTCGCTATCCTTGTCTCATCTGCGATGAGGAGCACTTTACAAGAGATTGTCCACATCGTGTCAAGGTTACGAAAATCGTCAAAGGTTCGCAAACACTTGCTGTTTTGAAGGATCCTTTTCCAAGTCAAGATAGTAAGATGATAGGTTCTTCCTCTAGTGCCTTGGAAGATCCCATAATGATGATGTCACATGTAAGGATTGCGACACGATCGCAAGATTATGGCAGTAAGAGTCCTATTGGTGGTAAGGAAGCGGAATCCTCTAATTCCAATCCATCCACCTCAGCTCCGTCTGGTTCCGATCCACTACAGATCGAGAAACCAAATCCCAACTTAGTAATCAAACCGCCCGCTAAGGGTATACTTCGAAAGTCAGCTTTCAATCCACATGAAAGCTGCTAAGAACTATAAGATTGTTGAGGATTTAGTTGTTTCCCCTTCAGAAATGTTGACTTGGAGGTGCTACAATCATGTCTAGCACAACGTAAAATGCTATTGTCGGCTATAGGAGTTGTTGATCTTCAGGACTCAAACCTCATAGTCTTCGATTTAGAAAATAGTACACCTCATTTACCTCATCAAATGGCTTTCCAGATTCCAGTGTTAGTCAAAAACAGACCTTGCTTTAGGACTGTGAT